>APFE030046872.1:41508-103202 GCA_000404065.3 Pinus taeda | reverse complement strand
TGATACATTCAACAATACTGAATCTGAGACACACAATCATATTGTGCTCTTTGCCTTTCGATCCAACTTCTTCCATTCTTCATCGGTCACTCCCGTTGGTTTAGTACCCGGATCTACTGTGTTCCACTGATCTTTATCCACCAACACATCCTCCATCTTGAGTTTCCACAACTCAAAACTCTGACCATTGAACTTCTCAATCTCTATCTTTCCTCTGCTCACCATCTTCTTTCACCACCAGAATCGATCTCGCAGATCTCCCACAGGGTCTACCACAGGCCCGAGCAAAACCCCTCAGCAACAAAGACGTCACCTTGAAGCCAAAACAGCTCTGATACCAAATGTAGGTTTTAACCCAGTACAGAAATTACCTGCATACGAATTCTAAATCACAGTAAAAATAAAAATGCGAGAGCATAACACATAAAACACATATACACAAATATTTCCCACTGGATCTCAAAACCGAGACTACCAGCGATTCATTTATGTTCCTTCAAATGTTACAAAAACAAATTTAAATATACCATGCCGAAGACAACCAAATAAACATGGAAACAACACAGACCTAACCGTCAATACCATGGACCAAAAAAACCATCGATCCAATACCATGGACTGAAAAACATCGCGTCCAAAAAACATGTGTAAAAATCATGCACAAAACCATAGGTGGGTCCGCCCAACCTAACATAGGGTCCAAAACCAAAATTTTCCGGGGTGCTGCCCCAGACCCCATAAAGTTGGGTTATGGGTACCCCTCAAACCCCCTGTTAACTATGTTGAAAGAATATAACACAACCCAACACATTACTGGTTTAATGTTTTCCCTCCCACATCAGGTAATTGATTTCCCTGTATCCATCCAAGACCATCTAGTTCAATTTACATTCCTCAAACTCAATGACATCCCGACCAACATTAGTTTAGGTTCTGAATTCTTTACCCTTTGGTCTCCCATTTCTATTGACTACCACCTGTTAGCACTCCAAAATTTATTCTAAGTTGTCAAAAAAAGAAATGATAGAGGTAACCACAAACCAACTTTGGAGATCAGGATCTAGCCTTCCTAATCTCAGAGAGGGCTCTCTCTTCTTTATTTAACTTTGTTTAATTATTTGATTTTAGGGTAGTTATGATTGTTCTTGAGTTTTTGATTTTAATTTCGGTGCTGGGATCACTTACTTAGATGAACAGAGGGTTGCTTTTACCATTGGGCTATGGGGTCAAAATGCCAAACAAAGAGGACTGGATCATGTTCAAAAAATAGTGTCTACCGGGCAAGATAGAGGGGTTATTATATATCTCAAAGGCTTAATGGTGAAATGGTTTCCAATGAGATCCACGGGGAAATTAAGGGTTCCCTAGGCTGGATTATGAAGAGAAACGAAAGAGGTCAACCGGGATGAGAAAGCAATTAAGGGTTCTCAAATTCGGATATCAAAGGAAAATATATAAATGATTAACTATGCAAAACAAAGTGTACTTAAACAAATTCTGAGTTAAATTTCCAGTTAATTCATTCAAATTCAGATAACATTTAAGGCTATGAAACACATAATAAAGTAACAAAATTAGACAAAGAAGATACTTCACTGCAATAGCTCATCTCATGAATCCTGTAGTGCAATCCTTTTATTACTTGCTCCAGTCTATTGAGTTGAAAATTGGTACAATAACCCTTTGGTTTAAGATCAAAATAACTTTACAAATGTATAGAAATCCACCCTCAATACTTCAAACTATGAAGTATTTATACAAAAGGAATTTATAAAATATCCCAAACTGTCTTGGGATCTAGTCTAGGAGAAAGAAATGTCTTCATGCAAGAAGATAGAGACAGCTATTGAATTGTTGCTTGTTGTCCCTATTATTTAGGTTCTACTGGCTTTGATCTTTTGATATTTTTCACTTTAATCTGCTTTGTTGTTTGGTCTTCACACTGGATGTTTTATTTACTCCGACCTTTCATCTGGTACTCTTTCATCTAATACACTTTGACCTGGCTGACCTATTAATATCCTTTTACTGTACCCTTTTAATTTTACTGTACATTTTACATTTTTACTGTGTATTTCTATAGTAAATCATTTAGTTTTTCCCATGTCTTAGTATCTGGTATTTGGATATTGAGCATCTTCTTGTAGATCTCATCTGCCTCTATATGCATGGCAAAAGTAGGCTTATTGACAAAAAGGTGTTTTACCTCATGCTGGAGGTAAAACAAATTCTCAAAAGCTTGATACAATACTTTGCCAGTAGGTATACCCTTCATGGATGAAGTATTTACCTAATCTCTGGCCTCTTCTCTGATCTTTTTATTATAGTCTTCCTAGGTCATTAATTTGACGTTTATAACCAAGGGATTTGGTAAACCCTTTTGCCTCAAAATTTCAAACTTCACCATGAATCTGTCAATGGCCAACTCCATGGTTTGGCACTTATCCTCTAGGTTTAACATCAAATTCCTCTTGGTGAGGACCCTCGTTACTTCCAAAATTGTACCTATTCTATCAGTTGTCTCTAATTCCTACAACTCATACTTGTTCTTGGAGTTGAGGAAGTGAATGACTCTTGTAGCTTCCTCTAGCATGTCTCTGAGTTCTCCCTTGACTCTTTGAATGGTTTCTATAGCCTATTTTATTAAATCAATCTATTCAAAAAATAACCTGGATGGATGGCTAAATATCATTGACAGAGTCAATGTTATTGGCCCACAGTTGCTCCTTAGCCTGAAGTAGAGGTTCATTCAATGTCAGTTCCTTCTCCAAGCTTTTTATTCTTTCAGTCATCCTTGTGGACTTCTATTGTTCTTCTTTGTGCATGATTTGGGCTAATTTGTAATATTTTTCCAGGCTGGTCACCTTCTCCTTAAGCCTATTCATCTCACTGGTCTGAATGGAAATTTCTTCCATTGCTTTGACCAATTTGTTTGCTTCATCACCTGTAGAACCTATTGTTGTAGACCTTGTTGCTAATGTAATTGGTGTAGACACTGGTAGTGTTGTGGCCATTGGAGCTGTGGGGGCCAAGGATGTTGCCAAAGTTGAAGGTAAAGCAGTGGTAACTGTTGGGATGATAGTTGTAGGAGCATCATCAAGACTAGCTTGGTTGAGCTTAATCAAGCTATCCAATTCTTTCTCCATCTCCTTTAACTGATCATTCAGCTGGAGCACTAGGTCCATCATCTCCTCATTATTGGTTTGGCTATCTAGGACCTCCTTTATCTGTGGGTGTTGTAAATGGGGCAGCTTGAGTTGTTTCTTAAGAGCTACTATATCCTCATTCTTCTTTTTTATTAATTTCTCAACAGCCTTAATGTCAGTAGGATCATGGTCCAACTCAATGACCAAGTCCTCTAATGACTTTATCCTGTTGTCTTTGGCCTATGAGGAGGCCTTCTCCAATTTGTACAAGGTTGTCACATTATCTAGTGAATTGTGAAACATGTGGGCAGCCATGGCATTTCATGTAAGGGTGGAGTAAATCATTTCTCCAGCCTGTTTGTGGAACTCTATTTGGTGAATGGGATGAACATCCTTGGCAATTACCTCAAAATTAGTCTTCTTATAGTTAGTCAAGGTCTTTGGTTGCTGTACAGTGGGTTGCAAAAATGACACCTGCATCTTTCCTCCTTTAATGTCAAAGGCTGACATTAACCTGCACTGGTTGGCTGGTGTATGTTTGAAGTATTGGGCATATGTCTCTGCCTTCAACTTCTCATTCCTCGTCTTTATTTCTTTGTACCTATCTTTGATGTATTTTTCTCTATCAGCTGGCCTGACAAAGGAAGAAACCTCAACCTTTGTTGTCTTTCAATCAATTGAGTGTTGGAGGTTGATGGTTGTTGTGTTTCACCTGACGTAGCTTTGTCGTTACTTCTCTACCCCATTATTTCAGTGTTTGTTATTTCCATTGATTCGGTGTTCTCCTCCTGTTTAGACACAGGATTCAACTTAGGCATTTTTCTGAGCTCAAACAGCTCATCTATAGTTTCCATGGTAGAATTGGATGCCTCTTCCCTATTCCTCTTTTTATTCTTCTCTTCATTGATTGGGGTCTGTAACACAATATGAACATTCATTGGTTCTCCTAATTCTGGAACCTACAGGAAAGTGCTCTAGTCAAATTGTTTTTCAAGATCAATGAGTGTGTTCTCCACATCCACAACTATGCTATCCATGTCAATCATGTTTTTTCCAACCACTCAGATTGGTTGGCAAACTGTTCAATGTCAGTTCTTGGGTGGTGGATGTAAGGTCCCAATTTGACCTTGAGTCTCAACTTGTTTATGACCCCATGAGGGTCATACTACCACATGAAGTTGTTATTGAATTTCAGTTGTTGTAGTATCTATCAACCTCTGGTCCAGCCTCTTTGTTATTGCAAATTAATGGGCCCAATTGGTTCTTCATCTTAAATTGGGTTTTCTTCCTAGTAGATAGGAAGTGGACCCCATCAAAGTTGATGATTTTTTTGAAGTAGTCAAGTGCAAATATCTTCATAGGGAGGTATTTCTGAAACTTGTAAGGGGCTAATTGGCAACCATAAACTCTAATTTCATTGGTTCTAGTACCGGTACCAGTCTCCCACCTTGCTATTCTTAGTGAACTGTAACACTCTCTTGATTTCTTGGTTGATCCTAGGTTAAGTGTTACTAGTCAACATGTTCATGACTAGGTATACAAATGAGTCTATGAAGTCTTTGTAGGTAAATGTTGTGGAAAATTTCTGGACCAAGGGTGTCCAGTCGATCACTGATCTCTCTTTTCCCTTGGTATACAACTTCTGGATACTTACAGGGAACTTGTCTACTTGGTAATATAAAAACATACGAAACAAAGCTGAAGAGTATTTGAAAACTCTTTCAATGGGTAGTCAGGTGAATTTTTCATGCATTCTATCTACAATGAACTGAGCATAATTGTACATGATAACAGGAGGCTTTCCTGGAGTAAAAATGGACAAGAAGGCGAGGATGACCTCATCCACATGCTCATTTGTGGTGTATCCTAGGATGCATGAGAGCATGGTGATTATATGTCTGCCAGTTTCCAAAAAAATAGTGGCAGCATTGGGTGGGGTATTTGTAGGAGTATGGAGGTCTTCAATGATGAAATTCTAGAAGATTTACCTTATCTTAACCAAGTTCAGGGTGATATATAGGTCCAATAGGTCTCCAATGGATAGAGGGGTCTGATTGTGGCTAGGTTGGACTTGAAGCATTTGGTTGATGGACTCTCGTGTAATGGTGAATAATAACCGATGGTCTCGGGTAATAATAGCCCTTTGGCTAGGGATATAGCATGCATGACTAAAATGTATTATATCAGGGAATTGGTGGACTTCTAGGAATAGATATTTGGGTAAATTGGATTCCCAAAGGTGGATGTCATCGGCATGGCTCAGGAATCTGTCCTTACTCCAGTGATGGAGCCTCAGAAGGTTGGCTGGGGTAGCAGTGTCTTTTATTTGGAAATCCTTGTCTACCAGTGCCAGAAGGTCAATGTCCAGGTGAGGGGTTGACACAAGTCTCATGTCCAAAGAGGTCTGAGCAGCCATTTTTAGGGGGAAAGGTGTGAATTAGGCTTATATACGTTGTGGAAGTGACGTTTGAGTAAGTCAGGTACTAAGAGAGGGTAATTTGCAGTTTGCAAAAGAGGGCTTTGGATATTCTAGTGGAATTACTCTTCAATTTAGGGAAAATTAATTAAATTCAATTAATTAATCTTTTAAATTAACTGTATGCTTTCAAATTGAGAGGGCCATTCTTTTTTTTTCTCAAAATACTTGGAAATTGATGGTTTAGGTTGCAAACTGGTTTCAATGGTGACTGTAGAGGGTACGGTTGCTTTACTTGTGCATTAGATACTGCAATTGGGCGTCCGGGGCTTGTTTGAGAGGTAATCAGTGGTCAATTTTGATTGTAGAGGCTTAGGGTGCCGCAAGAAGGCTTAGGTAGCATTCACAGTGCAGGCAAGCGAAAAGAGTCGAAATGGGCTTATTCGGCCTTTTGAATAGCAACGGTTAGAATTTGGCGCGGAATTCATATATGAACAGTGAGTGGTTTTAGATTTTGGTGGGGAGGTCGTTTCAGGGGCCATCACACCACTTTTGGCAGGCGGATGATATTTCCTTGAGAGCACACGATTTCACCTAGAGCTGCCACATCACTGAATGGGGCTCGAGGAAAACTGCAAATCTCACGTGCTCTCGGGCTGGTAAAGGTTGGAGAGGGAATGAGCGTGATATAGATGCACATTGTTAGATTTGGGGGTGAGAGATCTAATGGTTGTCGCCCGGTGAAGCTGCACGGAGGGAAATCAGGGTGAAGATTTGTAGGGCTCGAGGGTTTAATTACAACTAACTGTAATTAATTAATGAATAAAGTGGAGGTTAAAAAATATAATGAGGGGGTTAATGGAGTGGGACCAAGGTTAAATGTGGTAGGGTTTTCTATAACTGCACCAAAAGGGTGGGTTAAAAGGGTTGTTAGGAAAATATGAATTCAGGAATTAATTAAATAATGCAGGGGGGGAATAAAACCTTAGGATAAAGGATTTTTATGGGTTTCTTAGGTGAAAAATGGAAATTAATAAGGGCGAAGGTGATTTTTTCAATGGGGAATGGGTTTCACACTAGGGAAAGGGGGTTTTGGATAGGGCGATGACCTTTGGAGGGTTATTTTCCAGGAAAATGTGTGAAACCAAAGAGTAAGGGTCAAAATGAAGGGAAAAGGGTATTTTCAAAAGAAATGATGGGATAATGGGGAAATTAGTAAATATGTAGTGGGGATGAAATGAAATGACGGGAAGTTAATCAAATAAGCTTGTGAACATCTTGTTACTCTCATAACTGCTCCTCCACACTGAAACATAAGATTTAGCATGATAAGTGTGCTTATGATTTAACAACCTTGTACATCTGCAACCTTTCTTCTACCTACCCTTTACTTATCCTAACATTGTTTTCTTCATTTTATTGGGTGCATTTAAGCTAGCATACCCTTTCTCTCATTTTCTTTTGACAAGCAAACTATCTAATTCTAACCTTATAACTTCCAATGGCTCAGATTAAGCTTATGAGCACATTTTATTTCTCTACCTAACTATTGATCTGCCAAGGCTAAATAGTTTGATTCTCTATCTATAAACATGAAATTTAAAGCATGAATTAGTCAAGATTAAGCTATTTGACTATCATGGGCTGTGGAATTTATGACAAGCTGCACACAACCATTATTTTGCACATAAAAGTAAAAGTAGTGGCACTTGAATTTGCACACTTTCATGATCTATTTTTGTTTGGGGTTCATATTTTTCACTTTTCTTATCTTTTATTTTTCCTTTTTGTCCTTTGATTATTCTTTTATGACACACCCTCTTTACAGTTTTTAATTTTTAATATGGAAAACATTTTACAGAAATCAAAAGTATGTACAATATTACAAGACTAACCATAGCCAAATCAAAATTATGAATCATATTATTATAGGACCCTAATAGTGGCTCCACATGGGGATGGCATTTCCTGGTGAAATGTCAAGAACTTTATGATCAGTAGCCTCTAAGAATGTGACTGAAGTTACCTTGTAAACTGTTACTCTGTGATTCTACTTTATTCATACTTATGATGGTGAAACTTTTAAAGCTCAAGGCCTTCTCTCCGGGCTTCAACTTCAAAAGATTACCATCCACTCCAATATAAACTTTGCAATGTTATATACAATGACTAAAGTAAAGTGAACTATTATTAATCTGTGGAAAAGTAATGCTTCAACATTCTACCATTGACAGGTCCCCCTAGTAGATATGATCCATCTATCTCTCTCAGGAAAAAAACATTTTTACCTTTGTAACTGTAAATGACATAAAAGCCTTGCCATAAGAAGTCAAATTTTCCATGTTTGCCCTTATCTTCTCTTCTTGAATCCCACTTAAGAACTTTATCACCTATGTAAAAATCATCAGCTTTGGTATTTTTATGAAATACCCTTTTTATTTTGTCCTGGATTACTCGTGATTTTACATATACCTCTTGTCTGGTTTGTTATAAGTGTATGGTTTGATTTATCTTTCTTTGGATATCATTTGGTTCTACCTGCAACTCCTGGATGATCTTCATCACTGGCACTCCCAAAGATGATGGAAAAACAACATCCATCCCATATACTAACTGATAGGGAGATGTACCAATGGAATTTTTGGTAGTTAGTCTGTCTGCCCATAATGCATTGACCAACTTTTTGTTCCATGTCTTTTTGTTGTCTTGCAATAATTTATTAATGATATTGACAAGGATTTTGTTAGAGGATTCTACAAATCCATTACCTTGAGGGTAATAGGCAGTGGAGTGGCCGAGGGTGATGTGGTACTTGTTACAGAAGTCTATCATTTTCTTGGACTTAAAAGCAGCTGCATTATCAATAATGAGCTTTTGGGGGCATCCAAATCTTGACAGGACGTTGTTTTCCAGGAAGGAGATAATGATGGAGTCTGTAGTTTGTCTAGAAGGGATGGCTTCTATCCATTTGGTAAAATAATTAGTGGCTGTCAAAATCCACTTATGTTGGGTTGAGGAGGTTGGGTGTATTTCTCCAATGAAGTCTAACCCCCATTATGGAAATGGCATTTCTGTGGAGATGGGTTTGAGAGGTAAAGGTAAAACCTTTATTTTTCCCTCAAATATTTGGCACTTATGATAGGAGGTCACAAGTTTCTTAACATCTACAAAAAGAGTGGGCCAATAAAAACTAGCCCTCAGAATTTTGTCAGTAGTAGTCTTCCAATACAAGTGTCCTCAACAATCTCTTGCATGAAAATTCTTCCATAATTTTATCATCTTCATCTTTCAGTAAACAATTTAATAGAATACCACCATTGTCTTTCAAAAACAAAGCATTATCTATAATATGATATCTTAATGTCTTCATTTAAAAAAATCTAGCTTTAGTTCTTGTTAAACTAGGAGGAGCTTGTAGGTTCAGTAATACAAATATGATATCTGCATACCAAGGTGAATCAATAAAAGGTTCACTAATCTGTGGAGTCGCCATCTCTTCCTGATCATCAAGGGCACCAATGAAATTTATATCTAAGGCCTGACAGTTCGGTTCAGCCATGAGTTTGGCTAAACCTTGGCCTTTGATAAGTTTAGTGGGCTTTATTTCTATGTCATATTCCAAAATAGTGGCAATCCATTTGCCTCTCTTTCCTTCAGGCCCATTTTGTGTCAAAATGTCCTTTACTACTGAGTTTGGAACATAAGCAATGATGTGAGAATACAAAATGCACATTCTAAAGTCTTTAATAGCCTTTACTAAAGTTAATGCTTGTTTTTCTATAATGTTGTATTTGAGTGTGGCATCTCTTAAGGATTTACTAAAAAATGCTATCGGTTGTTCATATCCCTGGTCATTCTTTTGCAACAAGACTATTGCAATAGTATGTTCTGAAGCAAAAGAAAAATTATAAAATATTTATGAAAATCAGGACTTATAAGGACTAGAGTTTTGATTAGGGCTTATTTGATGGCTTCAAAGGAATGTTTGGCCTCCACTGTCCATTTAAGTGCTGACTTTTTTTTCTTAACATTTCATTTAGTTCTCTAATCAATTCTGCTAAATTTGAAATGAATCACCTAAGAAAATTAATTTTGCCTAAACATTACTGTAATTATTTGATGTTTCTAGGATGGGTTATGGTCAAGATTGCCTCTATTTTAGTAGGATCTATTCTAATTCCATCTTTGGATATTATATGTCCCAACAGTTTTCCTTCTTCTAGACCAAAGAGTGTCTTTTTGGGATTTAAGGGAATCCCAAATTTTCTACATTTAATGAAAATTCTTCTCAGGTGATCTAGGTGTTCAATATCAGATTTAGAAAAGACTAAATCTTGGTAAACCACTAGGAAATCATGGATCTCCTTGGCAAAAGCTATATCCATAGCTCTTTGAAATGTTGCTCCTATGTTCATTAATCCAAAAGGAATATTCAAATACATGAAGGTACCCCAAGGAGTAGTAAATGCAGTTTTGGCTTGGTCCTCTAGTTGAACTAAGATCTGGTTATATCCAAAAAGTCCATAAAGCAGTGAAATTCTGTATGAGCCTACTATCCTCTGAAGGATATGGTCATTTTTGGTAGAGGATAGTTGTCTTTTAATGAGACATTGTTTAAATTTTTGAAATCAACACAAACTCTGATTTCTCTAGTTTTCTTCCTAGTAGTGACTAAGTTTCAAACCCAATCTGAGTATCTAATGGGAGCTATAATTTGGGCATCATACATTCTTTTAACTTCTTTCTCAATAGATGGCATAAGAAATGGATTAATTCTCCTAAGTTTCTATTTAAAAGGCTTATGATCCTCTTTGATAGGTATCTTGTGTTGAATTATGCTGGTGTCATAATATTTTAGGTCTTCATAACTCCATGCAAATACATCTTGAAACTCTTTAAACAGATTTATGTATTTAACCTTTTCATCTAGAGGTAAGGCTTTTGATAATTTAATGAGTTTAGGTTTTTCTTTAGTTCCTATGTTACATTCTTCTATATTTGCTCTCAAAGGTTCCATTTTTGGTTTCCTAGCTACATCGTTGGAATCAAACAAATCTTCTAAGGGGACTAATCCCTTAGGAAAAAAATTATTTTTAAGATTAATAATTTCAGGATCATCATTCATTATTTCCTCTATTTCTACATTTTCTAAGTTATCTACTTCTAATTTAGTGAAATTAGTAGGTTTACCTATATCTAAAATATTTACATCTATGTCACTATCTATGTCATTGTCTACTGTATAGTATGTATCTATATTACAATTCTGAAACTCACCTTCAACATTCATGAAGTTATAAATTTGGGAATCCTATGAGAAAATCTACCAATACTTCAAATTGTCTGGTATGACAGGCTTATGTCTCACTTCTGTTGTGTATTGATGGTTGGGCTAAAAGGGAAACTTGCAGGTACTGGAAAAAATTGCTAAACTGTGGGCTTGCATATTTTGCTTTCTAGGAATGGCACCAAAGTTTGTTTCCAGAAGGTCTTTGATCAAATATAGGACAGTATCTCTATATTGACTCAGTCTGGGATTGTTCACGGAGTATTCACCATTAATTTGTTTAATAATCAATTATGAGTCTCCAAGTATAGAAACTCTCTTGGCTCCAAGTTTTCTAACCATTTGTAATCTTAACATTAGAGCTCAATACTCTGCTATAGGATAAAATGCACGGTGTATGGAGAGTGGAGATAACCTCAAAGGTATTCCCAGGACCTTTGGCAGACTGTAAGATTATCTGCAACTGTCACAAAGCTACATGCATGTCCATAAACAATAACTACCTATCAAAGCAAGACAGATTCATTACCTCAAGCCTCCCTGTAGGTTTGTTGGAGAGCACAATGCAGCTAGGTGGAAGTCCCCTGAGCTGGCTCCAGATCAAGTCCTGTACATAGAAGAGACAAGCATAATCACAACTTACAACCTTGATAATTAATACATTATTCTATAAAAGACATCTAGTTACACATAACTAAGCTACTCATGCTAAAAGGTATTGAACAAACAAACAAATGAATGATAGTACCAAAACCACAGAGTAGACAATACAACTGCAATTCTATATTAATGTCGGAAGAGTGATTACAACCATCTGTTGCGTCATCCTTCCCTTACCCCTCCAGCTCCTCTCTCTCTCCCTTCTTACCAACTTATTATGCTTTGATTTAAGACTATGCTCGACAATCAAGTAAGCTATCCTTTCAAATGATCTACCCTCTATCACCATAGCCCTAGCTTTTCTTATGTAGCATTTGAGTTAGGGTTGCCAAGTTCCTCCATGTGTTTCTTTAGGTAAAAGCAATGATATTGCCATGCTTTTGAGCTCTTTACCATTTGTCTCCTTCATTAGTTTTAGAAATACCTCAAGTAGGTCGAACTCTATATGTTTCCTTGCTTTTCTAAGTAGATTTGGGAGGGAATATATAGATATTTATGAGTCAATACGCTCCTTTGACCTCTAGATTATCATTAGGATCCACTAACGTTGTCCCTGAACCAACATGTAGAGTTAGTAGGGTCACTAATTCTCCCTTAGGCTTATAGAGAAGGTTTATAAAGCATGTTGTCAATGTATAGACAACATTAGTGTGGAAACGAGGCCTGTGATTCTGGCTATTATTTCAACCATCATGTCTTTCTCCTCTGAGATGATGTGGAGGTATTTTTTTTGTATAACAGATGCCCCCTAAAGTGTGATATCAAAGGCTACGATGATGGCTGAAATACTTTACCTAATTGTAATTTTCCTTCTTTGACAAAAAGAGAGAGAGGATCGGAGCTTCAGGCAGTACGGGAAACCTAATAAACATATATATATATATATATATATAATAATAAAATATATAATATATATTAATATATATATATATATACTAAAATCATGTCCTGAGTTGGGCATTCCCATGCTCAGTAGCTATGTCAGAGTGATTTTCTCATAAAAGAGATATGACGATGCTAGCCGTTGATAAGCACAATTCGGATCTGTGTCATAATAGGATCATTTTGATGAGATGTCTCCAAAAAACAATATACACAACTTGGGAGAGGAAACAAGGTTGAGTGATGCAAGCCTCTACCCAAGGTCTTGATTTTTGCTTCACCGAACAACATAGATTGATATATGTGAATATATGCGTTGATGTCGAACATGCATGAAATCATCTAATTACTAGTCAATAATGGAGATCGTTAACAGACGTGAGGAAGGCCACCAAAATGGTGATGGTCTCCAAGATGCACAGTACAATCTAGCGAGTGTGAAAAATGTGTTTGTCATTGAACACCCATAGAATCACTTAACCAGGAGCCAGTAATGAGAACTCTTGACCAAACACAAGGTGACCTACCACTAATGTCTACAAGTACCAAGGCATTGAATGTGTTTCTAGGTTGTCTTCCTAGATAGAGTGTTGAAATCGATAGGAAGATACCTATCGAAAGGTAGGCAATAATGTGTCCTACATCAATTGACACGAAATGGGACAAGAATGATTTGTTTTTTGAGGAATATTTGAGCATTGGATCAAAATGACAGAGGGCATGATGAAAGGATATGCTTGATGGGTTGATGAAGGAAACAAAAGGTTAACCCTTGAACAATAGAAGGCACGACAACGACTTTAACCATGCAGCACTAGACTCATGAACACCAAAGAGTGTTAGGATACAGAGATGTAAGAACATTGGGTTATTTAGGCTAAACTCATAGGATCGTAGGATTCATATTGAGGGGCCGTCACAAGGAAGGTTTATCTGAGGGAGTGCCATGTTCAAGGGAACGACTGCTACCAAACCACACTTTCTAATACTGAATGCAGTTGTATTTTCCACTTTTCCCGTCTGATTAGTTTAATGAGTCTAGACAGGTAGACTCGTCGATATTTTCATATTTTAAGAGTCCAAAAAGGACTGCAAAAAGAGCGACTCTATGCCCTATCTGATTAGTTTAATGAGTCTAGACAGGTAAACTCGTCGATCTTTTCATGTTTTAAGAGTCTGAATAGGATCATAAAAAGAGTGACTCTATACCTCGTCTGTGTAATTTAATGAGTCCAAATGAGGCAAGTCAATGGTATTTTCATATTTAGAGAGTCTAAAAATATTGTAAAGAATGACTCCAGGGTGGTCCCTTTGTCATAGTTTTTAATCAAGTGCCAAAAAAGTTTAATAGTATACTTGGAACGATTACTTTTCTGTGAGTTAATCTATTGAATTTGAATGAAGAGAAACCTATGTTCAATAGATGTTGACCTCATTTTATTACGAGTATGAGGAGGTGGACTAAACTCGTTTTTCGTCGTGAATTTTTAATGATTCAAGCGACGACAAACTCAATACCTTCATCAAATTTTAACGAGTCAAATGAAGAAAACTCAAGGTATCTTTTTCAATTTAGTGAGCAAGGAAAAAGAGGGAAAATATCTGCTCATTCCTTCTTCATAGATTTAATGAGCCCGAAGAAGGGGAAAAACTCGAGGATTTTTTCAATTTAAGAGTGAGAAATGGTCCCAAAAAGGCAAGTGCTCTAGTTGCTGCCTTAGATTTTTAATGAGCTCGATGAAAAAACTTGAAATTTTTTCAGTTTAACGAGTGAGAAAAAGTACCTAAAAGAATACTTGGGTCATATTTATAAATTTTTAATGAGCCTAAAGAGAAAACTCAGGATTTTTTCAGTTTTATGAGCGAGAAAAAAGCACCTAAAAAGAATGCTCTAATGATGTTTTTCAATTTAATGAGCTAGAAATAGAGCAAAAAAGAGTTTCTTGGACTGTCGTCATATGTGTTTAATGAGTCCAATGATGACAAACTCGAGGATTTTTCATTTTTTTGAGCGATAAAATATCCCATAAAAGAAAGCGCTCATTTTGAGAATTGCATGCAGTGATTTACTGCTTTTCATTCCTGAAATTACTTTCATCAAAAAGCAAAAAAAGTATAAAAAAAGTAGCAATTCCTATCCATATGGGTTCATGCATGATAAAAAAATCATGGAGAATGGACTACTTCCTCTTTAATGATTTCAAAAAATCATGTCTCCAAAAATAAATATAAGGAAGTTCTTTGAGCTTTCACATTCACCATTTTCACTATTTGAGAACTGTGAGAGCATTTTGGAGCCAAAGAGGAGCAGATGTTCTGCAAACCATTGCAGGAGATTCGGGCAACCATTTGACATGCCATCAGTCCCAGGTAGAGGAAAAAACCTTTCTCTATGCATTTCTTAACCTTTCTTATCATTTTTTGGGGTGGATTCTTACAAATCTGAGGAGCCCTAAACCAGTGTTTGTGCACTAACACCCTATGGCTGGCCTGTAGGGAGCGTTAAACGCCCTATAAGACGTGCTAGAGGGAGTTAATCCTCCTTGTGTACCACTGGGGGAAGCGTTAGAGCTTGAGGGTGCAATTTAAAAACCCATGTAGTGATTCATGAAGTTGTATTGCCCCATTCTCACTGATTTTTGGGTTATTTTACACAAGTTTCATGCCATAATGACTAGCATATGGAGATAACGGGTCCATGATAGCCAAGAATTGCTAATACGAAATGATCCAGCATGCATACTTGCATTGCGACGCTGTGGTTTACTGAAGTATGCAAAGTTGGAGTTGATGAAAGGGCAGGAGGATTTATTGAGATGGATTATTCAGCATTGGGATGAACATGAGCAGGTGTTCAGGATTGTAGATCATGAGCTGGCTATTGACCGTGATGACATATACTTTTTAACTGGTTTTTTGTGCTATGAGGCACGAGCAAACCTCATCGGGGGTAAGCCTGATCCATGATCCACCCTAGAGCTAGTGCAATCCTACTTCATCCCTGAGAGTGGACTTGCCAGCAACAGAGTCCCCATAGAGAGGATTAGGTACAAGTCTATGAGGGCCATTTTATGGTTGATTGTGCGGTTGGAGGGGTCAAAGAGTCCCCACATTGCAACAAAGGCCCAACTGTTGCTTGTAGTTGACTGTGTCCAACCACATATGTTCAATTGGTGTGAAGCAGTGCTTCACCAATTGAAGGCAAAGTTAACTGCATGCAAGACTCAAACCCAGCAAAGTTTTGGGTATGGTACTCCCATAGTTTCATTCATTCTTGGAAGGGTACCTGTTATGTGCCCAAGGATGAGCTTAGGTCCCTTTGATTCTAGGGAGATGAGACAGGGGCGATGGTCATCACTCGATCCTCGCATAGGAGGAGGATCAATCTGACATTTCTTCGAGGAAGATTTTTTCCAATGACTTCATGGCCAGATCGTGATGATTGACGACTATGCTTATGAGGGCATGCACTTCACTGGTGACCCTGACTTGATGCTGTTGCCCAGGACCAATTAGGGTCCTCAAGGTGAGAATTATTTTTTTAAGTAATTTAAGTATTTTTTAGCTTTTGAATGTTTATGTGATGTTTTTATGGGTGAACAACTACTGACATGAAGCTTTATACTTAACACACATGTGGCGCCGTTATGACCTGTAGGCGAACCCCGCCATATAAGACGAGGAGGCCAACTACCTGCTGGGGGGGGGGGGGGTGATGCCAACAGTCTTCGCGAGGTTTTGAGGAAACTAGAGGGCTTGAGCATGGGTGTGCCCCCCCTTCCTATGGGGGAGATTCCCTCTCATATGCAACGACACATAATCAGTGTCCTTGAGTGGTTTTTGGTTCCTCTTCGGAGGATAGCTAGAGCAGTTTTAACATTTCAGGAGCATTAGGCTCTTTTTATCATGTGTTTTGGCATAGCCAATGGGTGTTTGTAGCTAGGCTTAGTAGCCACTTTGTACTTAAAACATCCAATGTTTGGAATATTTTGATGTAAAAGATTGGATTCTATATATCTATCTATCTATCTATATATAATATATATATATATATATATATATATATATAATATATATATATATATATTATCTATATATCTATATATAATATATATATATATATATATATATATATATATATATATAGATATATAGATATATATATTATAGACATTTTGGTATTTTGATGGCGTAAATGTTTTTTAAATGTTTTTGTAAAACTTTTAACTCTGTAAAATTTTACTTTTCATGCATGCCTTTATAGTAAATGAGATAGATGCCAATCTAACACATAGTTTGCTAATGAATTAGCAACTATATTAAATTCTCTAGGAATGTGTTCATATGTGATAACTTCAAATTGACGTTCCAAGAGTCGCACTCTTAAATAATGATGTAACAAGGTTGGATTACGAATGTGATAACGATTTGTCAATTGCATAACAACTAGCTGAGAGTCTAGCCTGACCACTAGATTGGAGATGTCCCTTGATGAAGCTTCAGTGAGAATTGGAATTACGGACATGTACTCAGCAATATTTTTGTTGGAGGTACCAAGAAAGACTCCTTCGGAAAAAAAAAATTACGACTCAGGTGTGTAGATGACCCAAGAGGCTGATGCAATGTGTCATGTGTGATGACTAGAACCATTCGCATATCCTACGTATGCTAAGCGTAACGAAGACATCTGCATTGCGAGAAGGATGTATGAGACAAATACTCCAATAAATACTAGAACAATCCAATCACACCAAAAAAGGAAGCAAAACTTATAAATACATAAAATTACAAAGCACATGCCTAGTGCAATACTAGGTATAATACTTTTTACATCCTAAAGTTCATATGCCCCTTTTGAGAGGGATTTCTTGAGGACATAGGGACCTAGCCATTAGGGTTGAAGCATTCCTACCCCCAAGAGATCATGTTTTTTTATCATAGAGAAAAACAAGATCTCCCTCTTGGTAAGAACGAAGCTTGACCTTTTTGTCATGCTAGGTTTCTACTCAGTGCTTGTGGGCCTCAAGTGTCAATATGGCATCTCGACGGGATTCATCCAGTTGATTGAGGTATAGTAGGTGCTCTTCTTCAGCAGTAGTGCTAGGTAGGAGTTCAACGACTATTTTTAGGGAAGAGATCTGACACTCTATTGGTAAAATTGCTTCCAGGCCATAAGCTAGTTGAAAAGGTGTAAATCTCATGGCAGTCTTTACTAAAGTTCGGTATGCCCATAGCGCCGAATATAGCATTCGATGCTAGTTGGTTTTATGATTTCCTACCAACCTACGGATCATGGTTTTTAGGACACCATTGACGGCCTCTACTTGACCATTATCTTGAGGGTAGTAGGAGGATGATTGATCATGATGAAAACCTAATAGCGATGTTAAGTCAGACATCATGTGATTCTAAAAATGAGACCCATGGTCTGTAACGATTGTGCAGGGTACGCTAAAAAGACAAATGACCCGATTAAACAGGAATAGCACCATGGTTTCCCCATCTTCCCGGTAGTTGGGAAGGGCTTTAGCCCATTTTCATGAAATAGTCCACAACTACAATGATATAGTTGTGTCCAGAAAAGGAAACATGATTGCAGGTTACGAAGTCTGTTCCCCATTTGGAAAAGGGGCCGTTGGAGATAACTGGGTGTAGTAGGGTCGGAGGAGCGCACATTTTCTTTGTGAACGCTTGACAAGGATGGCATTACTGGATGGCTTTGACACAATCTTTGAACAAGGTCAGCCAATAATAGCATGTGCGCAAGATTTTCTGTGCAGTACACATGCTAGAAAGATGACCGTCACATGCCCCAACATGGCAGTCATTTAAAACATGTTCCTCCTCTTCATGAGTGAGGGAACGTCAAAGAATTGTATCAACGCTAAGATGATATAATGTATCATTAATCACTATATAGTGTCACGCTTGGTGGTGGATGCGACGACGGTCACCTGACGATAGTTCGGGGTAGAACTGTTGTGCTTGGAGGTAGACAATAATGTCACCTTTCCAAGGGTCAGTAGTGTCGATAAGATAGACAGCTTCATCCAGAAGAGGATCGCAGGCTATCTTGTTAGGATCAACAATGGGAAGGTCCAAAAAATGTTTAACGAAGACTAAGGAGTTCTTCACCTTGGCAGCAGTGAAAACCAAATCAAATTGTTGGAGGATCATGATCCATTTCGAATATTTTCCTCCAATTACTTGACGAGACAAAATGTGTCTCATGGCCTTCTCCAAGGTGATGACAGTAGTCTGTCGTAGCAGTATGTAGTGTTGGAATCGGTTGGTAGCAAAGATGACTGCCTATGACAGCTTTTCCACATGTGAATATCTGAGTTCGGGTCCAGCCAGGCCTTTCGACAGATAATAGATCACATGTTCACTCTGGTCATCTTGAGTTTGAACCATTACCATTTCAAGAGAGGATGGGAAGGTTTCCATGTATAAAAGAAAGTCGCGGCCATAGTTGGGAGCACTAAGGAGTGGGGCTGATATAAGCACCCTTTTTAAGGCATCAAATGATCATTGAGCTTGATCAACCCACATATATGGCGTTCCCTTCTTAAGTAGGTGCATAAAGCCTTTCATCAACTCAGAATAGTTCACGATGAACCATTGTAAGAATTTTGCTTTCCCTTGCAAACGTTTGAGCTGTAGAATGGATTGTGGTTCGGGAAATTGAGTAATTGCCTTTACCTTATTGGGATCAACCCTAATCCCATACTTAGAGACAATGAAACCAACTAAGCACCCAGAATCGATAAAGAAAACACATTTATGTGGATTCAGACGTATGTTATAAAACTGACACCTAAGAAAGATGGCTCTTAAATGGTTTAGGTGTTGCGTTCATTGCTTGGAATGGGCTGGAAGGTCATCCAAGTAAGCTTGAACGATATGCCTAATATCGTGAAATGTGTATTCCATCACTCTTTGAAAACTTTCTCCAACATTCTTTAAACCGAATGGGAGTTTTCGATAGGAAAAGATGCCCCATGGGAAACCAAAGGCAGTTTTGTGCTGGTCTTTGAGTTTTATAGCAATCTGGTTGTAACCTAAGAATCCATCCATAAATGAAAATGATTCACAACTAGTGTAGTCGTCGATGATTTGATCGATGAACAGTGTCAGATAATTATTCTTGGGACACACAGTGTTCAAGTCTCAATAGTTGACACATATGCAGATGGTTCCTTGTTTCTTATCAACAGGAACCAGATTGGAAACCCATTCTGTTAAAGGAATAGGATAGACGAAACCAACATGTAACAACTTTTCCACCTCCTTTTCGATGGCTGCTGTTTTGTGGGGATGGACCGGTTGAAGCCTTTGACAAATAGGTATAGCATTGTTGTAAACCATGATATCATGCTCGAGAATAGACAGATCTATGTTAGGTATTTCTTCGTAAGACTAGGCAAATACATCGCAAAATTCCTTAAAAGGCAGGTGAAGCTTGCAATTTCCTCAGGATTGCAATCTGCTCCAATTTGGATGTTTTCCACGATGCCTATCATGACCGAAATATTAATGAGCAATGTATTTGAAATATTTCCCATGTTTCCTTCCACGTCCAAAGTTTGGATAGTTGTTCTGGTATGCCAAGTGACAGAATTTGAAGAGGCATCATGTCCGAATCAGATATCAAAATACGATGGTGTGAGTCCTCCCAAGGTTGCTCTTATAAACTCATGATTTCTCTAATAGCTTCATATGTAGGTAGGACTTGATTGAGTGGATCGAAAGAAGGATCAGTTATGGGAGGGGCAGTGATATCGTTGGCCGTAACCAAAGTGACCAGAGATTCAGATGTAGATTGAATGGTTTGGTACGCCAATTCAGCTAGTGACAACAGAATTTGTTCCCCGTAAGTGTTAATGTTTGAAGGAGCCGATCTTCTGTGACTGCACCACCTAAGGAAACATCCTTAGCAATTTGGGGGAGTAGAGACTTGCAGAACCAGTCCGCCAAGAGATAGTCTGGGAGGGGAGCTTTGACTAACCTCTTCCTACGTCTCCATTCATGTATATGATCAGAGATGTGGGTGGTGGTATCCTAACGTAATGAAGTGAGGAGTTCCATCCCAGTCTCATAGCGGATGGGTAGCTAGAAGTTCTTTAAGAATTCCATCACTAGAGCGTCAAAGGTATTGACTGACACGCATGGTAACTCGATGTACCACTTGGCTGTGTTTCTAGTAAGGGTGCAGGGAAAAAGACGTAACCAGATACTATCATCCACCATGGAGTTAGAAACACACCAAAGATGATAGGTGGTGATATGGGTACTCGGATCCTCCCCTTGTTTCCCTTTGAACTTAGCGATGTCTATCGGTATTTTATATGGGATTGGCAGCCAGAATAAATTATGATATATGGGGTCATTTGTATGTTTGTACAAGTTGGGGATATCCAACGTTTCCAAGAAAGGTAAAGTATGTGATGCTCTCAAATTGGACCAAGGTGA
Source organism: Pinus taeda (assembly GCA_000404065.3). NCBI lineage: Eukaryota > Viridiplantae > Streptophyta > Pinopsida > Pinales > Pinaceae > Pinus > Pinus taeda. The sequence continues at coordinate 82,339 of APFE030046872.1, read as the reverse complement.
TGACATATGACTTGAGGATCCTTGCGGTCCTCCCATCTTTTGATTCCCAATATTATACATAGGTTGCATGGTATATTAGTTTCCTTGGGATATGGCATTGTAATGTGGATTTCCATGGGGATTGTGATGTTGGGTATAAAATTTCCCCTAGGATAAGCAGTGCCCCCTTAACTCATTTGAGGTTGTGAGTAGGGTGCCCCCATCGATTGGTTGGGACCTCCTTGAGGATTCCCACCTACCACAAAACTAAATATATGTCCTTGATTGTTATAAGGGGTGTTCATGTCAATCAGTGACTGACCATGCATTCCTGAAAATGGAGGGGGAACTATTACGTTCCCGGTCAGTATATGCATATTAGGAGTGCCCCCATATATTTGAATCTGTGGGTTAGAACTATACAATGGATGCCAACCATATTGTTGGTTGAAGGGAGCCCCACTAACTATGCTATATTGAGCATTATAAGGAGCGTTGTATGTAGCACTTGTCAAAGGTATAGAGTTTGACACTAAAGGGGTGGAACCCGGCATAGGCTCGCTTCGACTTGTGGAGGGTGTCATGTGAGGGTTTGTACCTGGGAAAAATGGGATAGCAGGTTTCACCATCAAAGGTGTGGTAGTGACTGTCGATTAGGGAAGTGGTGGGGGACCAAATGTGTCTAAAATGTTCCACGACCCGTTAGTCATCGACAAGATGGGTGGAAGTGTTCTAATTGAAGACAAAGGAGGTACAGGTGCAACACGAACCAAGAGTGGGTCCAACAGATTCATGTTCAGAGGGTTATAGGGAGGAAGAAATCATGTAGTAAAGAAATCCTTCAATAAACTTGAATCATCGGTTGTCCAAACTAATTTTGTGTGAGATCTCGAAGATTGATTTCCTAAAGATGGGGAATCTGGTTCACTGGAGCTCGGCGTATCTTCCACAATGAGTGAAGGAAGTTCTAACAATCGTATAGATTAACGATGAGGGCTGGATGTAGCCACGATGACTGATAATTTTTATCAATAAATTTTATTGTGATGTTTATTAAAGTCTTAATGATAACACTCTAGCACCTAAAAAATAAAAAAACACACTAAGTGAATCAATTAGCAAACAAAGAGAAATGACCCTATCTGATAAGCACCGATCACTGGAGATGAAACCCAATATCTTAATGAATAACAGAGAGGGCTGGAAAAATGTATAGTTACAGTTACTCTAGAGCTTCGTCTAAACCTCATATTGAGGGGCCAAGAACTCTCGTGAAGACAAGCACCCTCCAAAAAACTAAAGATAGAGTAGGCCCATCTGTGTAGGTACCAGGGCAGTGTAAGTCCCTAAAAGTATGGCCACTAAGGATATTTCAGATCATAGACACTACCAGGGGGGGCATAGTTTCACACATTACGCTATGTGGGCAGGATACCTGAGTCCCCGACTCAGCTCTGAAATCCCCGAAGGGATCCCCAATACACAGAATACCCAAAGGAGTTGCAAGCAAAGGCGAGCTACCTTCACTTGTAGTCCAATGTTGTCTCGTATTTAGATCTACTTTTACTAGAGTGGTCCCGATAGTATGAGTGCAGAAGGAATTTTCTCTCTTTTAATGACACTAGTTTTGGTTTCAAATCTTGGGCAGTTTACTCACACTGCCTATCCTAAGATCCTAGCCTGAACTAATGTTTGTTTTCTCTAGAAAGAGTTATGGATTGATTTTAGGTTGATTTTACGTGTACTTTTTTAGTGTCTTCAGTAGGGATGTTGACATATGATAGTTGGTGTGACTCTGACTCAAAATCATGCAAAAGACAATGCTTGAAAATATTCAATTCAATGAAATAAGTTGTATTCTACAAGGGAGATTCTTTCATACATCCATATTTGTTCCATGCATCCTAGTCATTATAACACTAGCATAACCAACATAATTTTTTCAATGCTTTCTAACAACTATTCGAAACCAAATAAAGCAGATTTTAACCAGCTAAGTAGAATAATGAATAAAAAATTTTGATTTTTGTTTTATAAAAACTTTTAAGAAAGAGAAACAAAACTATTTCCTAAAAACAAAAATTCTTTCAAGACATAGATCTTGCTAACAAAGTACAGTTGCAGATCCTTTATCAGTCCATGAGCAAGCTTCCCATCCCTTTGAGGTTACAAACACAGCTACATGTCAACATTTGGGTGACTAACGCTTTTTGGTAGAGGCCACAGAGAGTTACTGGAGGTACTAACGCACTATTTGTGCAGACATAGCACTTTATAAAGCTCTCTTTACATTGCTAACCTGCGTTAGTGTGGGAAAATACTTCAAAACAGGGCTTTGGGGATTACATCCAAGGTTGAATATATGAAGGCAGAATGTTGCAAGGTCTTGATGGGTTAGAAAAGGAATGCAGAAGTATAGGAATGTCTAGAAGGAGGGACTTAGGAACTTTCTGGGTGAACCGGGAACTAATGTATAGTCCCCAACAGAGTCACCAATTTTGCTATAGGATAAAATGCATGGTGTATGGAGAATGGAGATACCCTCAAAGGTCTTCCCAGGACCTTTGGCAGACTGTAAGATTATCTGCAGCTATGAAAAAGGTACATGCATGTCCATAAACAATAACTAACTATCAAAGCAAGACAGATTCATTACCTCAAGCCTCTATGTAGGTTTTCTGGACAACACAATGCAGCTAGGTGGAAATCCCCTAAGCTGGCTCCAGATCAAGTCCTACACATAGAAGAGACAAGCATAATCACAACATACAACCTTGATAATTAATACATGAATGTATAAAAGACATCTAGTTACACATAACTAAGCTACTCATGCTAAAAGGTGTTGGACAAACAAAAAAATGAATGATAGTACCAACACCACGAAGTAGACAATACAACTACAGTTCTATATTATTGTCAAAAGAGTGATTACAACCATCTATTGCATCAACCTTCCCTTACCCCTCCAGCTCCTCTTCTCTCTCTCCCTTCTTACCAACTTCTTATGCTTATATTTGAGACTATGCTCAACAATCGAGTAAGCTATTCTTTCAAATGATCTACCCTCTATCACCATAGCCCTAGCTTTTCTTATGTAGCATTCAAGTTAGGGTTGCCAAGTTCCTCCATGAGTTTCTTTAGGTAAAAGAAATGATGTTTCCATGCTTTTGAGCTCTTTCCCATTTTTCTCCTTCATTAGGATTAGAAATCCCGCAAATAGGTCAAACTCTAGATGTTTCCTTGCTTTTTTGAGTAGATTTAGGAGGGAATATAGAGATATTTATGAATCAATTCGCTCCTTTGACCTCTATATTTTCATTAGGATCCACTAACGTTGTCCCCGAACCAACAAGTAGACTTAGTAGGGTCACTAATGCTCCTTTAGGCTTACAGAGAAGCTTTATAAATCATGTTGTCAGTATATAGACAACGTTAGTGTGGAAACAAGGCCTGTGATTTTGGCTATTGCTTCAGCCATCATGTGTTTCTCCTCTGAGCTGATGAGGAGGTCATTTTGTTGTACAATATTGTCCGCCATATTATTTGTGCATTTAAAATTTAACCTCAATGCATGACCTTCGGGATGATTATTCTCCATATTATGGATGCACACTCCTACTCCTGCCCCTAACCTATTCATAGATCCATCAAAATCCAAATGCCATAGGGACTCATGAAAAGTGTTTTCACTATCAGCTATTTTGTATTTCTGTTGTTCAGTTTTGATTTCGTTTATGTCATGATATGAATTGTACAAGATGAAAGAGTCCATATCAGAATGCACAGAGTATATAGGGAAGTTTTGTGGTTTTTTTGCACTACTCACCATGTATTTCATCAAGGGCTCTCGATATAGTTTTCTTTGTTGACCAAAAATGGATATGGTGGCATAGGACATATGTAATTGCAAGGATCGTTGCAATTTTTCTCCCCATGAGCAAGATAACAGCATTCCATATTTGGGTGGGATGTCTGCAACTACTATTTCCATTACAATACTCTTTGTTGGGCATTGGAAAAGAGTTACACATAAATATTTAATCAAGCCAAGGCACTTAACTTGACTAGAGTCAAAGGAAAACAAATCCTTATATGGTCTGGTGATATCTAAGTTTAGTCTCTTCATGATTTCTTTTGGCATCAAGTTATGGGATGCCCCTGAGTCTAGCATAGCATTATGTAATACTTTGTCATGAATGTTTAGGCTAATGTAGAAAGGAGGGATTCCTCCTTGCTGATGAGTACCATTTACCTCAGGGCCAAACAATAACTCAAGTTGATCATCATTCAAATTGATTGCATCTTCCCCTTCACCTATATTTAAAGTTTCTGTGATCTGTGATCTATAGGATTCATTTTTCACTAGCTCAGTCAAAGGGCTGATATTTTCAATTTTGCTATTTCAGTTTTGAGGTTGAAAGGTAGTTGAGATTTGTTTGTTTGGATGAGATCTTCCTTAAAAAATGCAGTTTGTGTGTTTCTATCGTATTTTTCAGTACTTGGCATTTCAATCTTTGTTTCAACAGTTTTGTTTTGATTACTCCTATTTGGAATATTTTGAGTGATTGTTTCAGTTTGAGTTTCGAATGAAGTTATATCTACAATTTTTGGGGTAGAAGTCTCCTATGTTCCCCTAGGAAGGATTTGTAAAATTTTAGCGACAGGAGCTTCTGTTATGTTTTTAGTTTGGGTTTGGATTGATATTTTAGTGGGAGCTTCATTGTTCTTTTTACTTCTTAAGATATACTATTTATGAACCTCATATATAGCGGACTCATAACCCTGTTTAAAGTCAAAGGATTCCCCATATTCTAATTATAATTATTGTAGCATATACAATTCTTGTTCTTCTTGAGTAAGAAAAACAAAATCTTCATTTTTTATTCCTAATAAGTTTATCAGGATGTCATCCTCTCCTTCATGGCTCTGTGAATCCTTAGCATAGTTTTCCTAGAAGGGAGACCTAATTTGCTGATCTAGTATAGCATTCTTTCCAGCATTAGGATTCTTCCTGAACTTGGGGTTTCTTATTGGGGGTGGTTGTTGATTCTCCCACTGAGTTTTTCTTTCCATGTTTTCTAATCTATCCATTATTCTCTCTACACTCTTTGATAAACTATCTATTTTCCCATCAGAGGTGGAAGTTTCCTCTTTAATTACAACTCTCTTTTCATTTCTCATGCTGGCTTTCTTGGCTAATAGGTTGGCCTCTAAACTAATAACATTACTTTGCATTTGTTCCAATTTTTTATGGGTTTCTTTCCCTTAACTGGTATGACATGTCAATGTGAAAACCATCAGGGAATTTGATTAATGCTAGGTCAGGTAGAGGCTTAAGATTAGCAGGGATTGCATTGTATATGCTATTGAACACAGTACAATAATCCTGAACTGACTCATTAGGAGCTCTTATAATGTTATCATATTCAAAAAGTATTTGCAGAGGGTTTTTCTTTCTCTCTCATCTATCAATAAAGAATCTATGAAAAGCAGCTAAATTTGCAATATGATTAGCTGGTAAAGCTTTGAATCAATTCTTAACATCCTCAGTAAATGTTTGGGCAAACAACCTCATTTGGACATTAGATTCATCTATCTCATGCAACTCAAAATAGTCAGTCATTTTGGTCACATGCTATTGGGCAGTGTACTGACTAGTAGCATCAAACAAAAAGATTTTGCTTTGATAATATTGGGGCATGGCATGGAGTTGTGCAGGTAAAACAAGAGGTGCATATCAGTCTGCCATGGCTTGGATTCTAGCTTGACTAGGGGGTAAGGTGCTAGTACTTGAGGAAGGGCTTGAAATGGATGGAGATGAACATAGATGAGGATGAGGTGTTTAGATGATGAATAACTGGTTTAGGGGAATGGACTGTGGTGGATATTATTGGTGAGGTGGTGGTAAATGAAGGTGTATTTACAGTGATTGAAGATTGTACAGAAATTTTAGAGGCAGCGGCAGTAAGAGCAGCTAGTTCAACAGATTGTTGAAGGTAATCATCATCTTTGTGGCTTATTAATGTGGACGTTAAAGCTTCTAACTTGTCAAAAGTATCCAACAGAAATCTATCTAAATCTAGATGTATAGGCACCTTTTTTTATTCAATGAGTTGAATAAAATTAGGGTCTAACATAGTTTCATGAATTACATTCTCTGATTTAGTTCTAAACAATGAGAGATCAAATGACAAATCAAATGGAATTTCCTTTAAAGTTGATAATTCTTCGGGGAGTGAAATTGCTTTAACTAACTGGCTATTACTTGCTTGAGTTTCTAAATTTTTTGGTTTTCTTGAAATCATGTCTAGATCATCAACTATATTAGCAGGTTTGGATCTAGGTTTGCCCTGGTATAGTGATTCTTCTTGGGAGTCAGAATTTTAAATTTTAATTCTTTTTTTATGAAAGTTTTCAATAACAACTTCTAAAAATGACCTTAAGGGGCTCAAGATGAAATTTAAGGTTTCCTTAAAGTTTTATCAAATTGAGGATCGAGTCACCAGTATGGTTGTCAATTATGTTAGCACTCCAAAATTTCTTCTTAGGTGTCAGAAAAAGAAATGATAGAGGTAACCACAAACCAACTTTGGAGATCAGGATCTAGACTTTCTATCTCAAAGAGGGCTCTCTCTTTTTTATTTAACTTTGTTTAGTTATTTGAGTTTAGGCTAGTTACGATTGTACTTGGGTTTTTGATTTGAATTTGGGTGGTGGGATAACTTACTTAGATGAACAGGGTTGCTTTTACCATTGGGCTATGGGGTCAAAATGCCAGACAAATAGGACTGGAACAAGTTCAAAAAATAGTGTCTACATGGCAAGATAGAGGAGTTATTACAGATCTCAAGGCTTAATGGTGAAATGGTTTCCAATTAGATCCAGGGAGCAATTAAGGGTTCTCGAGGCTGGATTATGAAGAGAAATGAAAGAGGTCAATTGGGATGAGAGAGAAATTAAGGGTTCTCAAATCCAGATATCAGAGGAAAACATATAAATGATTAATTGTACAAAACAGAGTGTACTTAAACAAATTCTTAGTTAAATTTGCAGTTAATTCATTCAAATTTGGATAATATTTAAGTTTATGAAACACATAATAAAGTAACAAAATCAGACAAAGAAGATACTTCACTACAATAGCTCATATCATGAATCCTGTAGTGCAATATTTTTATTACTTGCTCTAGTCTGTTGACTTGAAAATTGGTACAATAACCCTTTGGTTTAAGATCAAAATAACTCTACAAATTTATAGCAATCCACCCTCAATACTTATAATTATGAAGTATTTATACAAAAGGAATTTACAAAATATCCCAAACTATCTTGGGAACTAATCTAGGAGAAAGAAATATCTTCATGTAAGAAGATAGAGACAACTATTGAACTGTTGCTTGTTGTCCTTGTTATTTATGTTATGATGGCTTTGATCTTTTGATATTTTTCACTTTAATCTGCTTTGTTGTTTGGGCTTCATGTTGGATGTTTTATTTACTCTATCCTTTCATCTGATACACTTTGACCTGGCTAACCTGTCAATATCCTTTTACTGTGCCATTTTACTTTTACTATACATTTTACATTTTTACTGTGTATTTCTACAGTAAATCATTTAGTTTTTCCCATGTATTAGCATCTGTTAATTGGATATTGAGCATCTTCTTGTAGATCTCATCTGCCTATGTATACTTGGAAAAAGTAGGCTTATTGACAAAAATGTGTTTTACCTCATGTTGGAGGTATAAACAAATTCTCAAAAGCTTGATACAATACTTTGCCAGTAGGTATACCCTTCATGGATGAAGTATTTACCTGATCTTTGGCCACTTCTCTGATCTTTTTATTATAGTCTTCCTGGGTCATTAATTTGTTGTTTATAACCAAGGGATTTGGTAAACCTTTTTGCCTCAAAATTTTGATCTTCACCATGAATCTGTCAATGGCCAATTGCATGGTTTGGCACTTATCCTATAGGTTTAACATCAAATTCCTCTTGGTGAGGACCCTCTTTACTTCCAAAACTGTACTTGTTCTATCAGGTATCTCTAATTCCTACAACTCATACTTGTTGTTGGAGTTGAGGAAGTGAATGATCCTTGTAGCTTCCTCTGGCATGTCTCCAAGTTCTGCCTTGACTCTTTGAATGGCTTCTGTAGCCTGCTTTATTAAATCAATCTGTTCAAAAATAACCTAGATGGATGGCAAAATATCATTGACAGAGTCAATGATATTGGCCCACAGTTGCTCATTAGCCTAACCTAAAGTTCCATTCAGTGTCCGTTCCTTCTCCAGGCTTTTGATTCTTTCAGTCATCCTTATGGACTTCTATTGTTCTTCTTTGTGCATGATTTGGGTTAATTTGTAATCTATTTCTAGGCTGGTCAATTTCTCCTTAAGCCTATTCATCTCAATGGTCTGAATGGACATTTCTTCCATTGCTTTGACTAACATGTTTTCTTCATCACCTGTATAACCTATTGCTATAGACCTTGTTGTTGATGTTGGTAGTGCTGTGTCCATTGGAGCTGTGGGGGCCAAGGATGTTGCCAAACTAGAAGGTACAACATTGGTAACTGTTGGGATGATAGTTGCAGGAGCATCATCAAGACTATATTGTTTTATCTTAATCAAGCTATCCAATTCTTTCTCCATCTCCTTTAACCGATCATTCAGCTGTAGCACTAGGTCCATCATCTCCTCATGATTGGTTTGGCTATCCTGGACCTCCTTTGTCTATGGGTGTTGTAAATGTGACAGCTTGAGTTGTTTCTTGAGGGCTGCTATATCCTTATTCTTCTTTTTGATTAAGTTCTTAGCAACCTTAATGTTAGTAGGATCATGGCCTAGCTCAATGACTAAGTCCTCTAATGACTTTATCTTGTTGTCTTTGGCCTGTGAGGAGGCCTTCTCCAATTTGTACTGGGTTGTCACATTATCTAGTGAATCCTACACCGTATGGGCAGCCATGGCCTTTCCTGTAAGCGTGGAGTAAATCATTTCTCCAGCCTGTTTGTGGAACTCTATTTGGTGAATGGGATGAACATCCCTGGCCATTACCTCAAAATTAGTCTTCTTATAGTCAGCCGAGGCCTTTGGTTGTTGTACAGTGAGCTACAAAAATGACACCTACATCTGCTTTAATGTCAAAGGCTAACATTAACTTGCTCTGGTTGGTTGGTGTATGTTTGAAGTATTGGGCATATGTCTCTGACTTCAACTTCTCATTCAAGATATTTATTTCTTTGTACCTGTCTTTGATGTCTTTTTCTCTATCAATTGACCTGACAAAGGAAGAAACCTCAACACTTTGTTGTCTTTCAATCAATTGAGTGTTGGAGGTTGATGGCTGCTGTGTTTCACCCGATGTAGTTGTGTCTTTGCTTCTCTATCCCATTGTTTCAGTGTCATTTATTTCCACTAATTCAATTTTCTCCTCCTGTTCAGACATAGGATTCAAATTGGGCCTTTTTTTGAGCTCAAACAACTCATCTATAGTTTCCATGGCAGAATTGGATGCCTCTTCCCTATTCCTATTTGGATTCTTCTCTTCATTGGTCAGGGTCTATAACATAGGATGAACATTCATTGGTTCTCCTAATTCTAGAACCTGCAGGAAAGTGCTCTAGTCAAATTGTTTTTCAAGATCAATGAGTGTGTTCTCCACATCCACAACTGTGATGTCCATGTCAATCAATGTGTTTACCAACCACTCATATTGGTTGGAAAACTATTCAAGTCAGGTCTTGGGTGGTGGATGTAAGGTCCCAATTTGACATTGAGTCTTAGTTTGTTTATGACCCCATGAGGGTCATACTGCCACATGAAGCTATTACTAAATTTCATTTTTTTTAGTATCTTGTCGGCCTCTGATCCAGCCTCTCTATTATTGCAAATGAATGGGCCCAATTGGTTCTTGATCTGAAATTGGGTTTTCTTCCTAGCAGATAGGAAGTGGACCTCACCAGAGTTGAAGATTTGTTTGAAGTATTCAAGTGCAAATATCCTCATCATGAGCTATTTGGGCAACTTGTAAGGGGCTAATTGGCAGCCATAAACTCTGATTTCAGTGTGGTTTTGGCATAGGTACCAGTCTCCCACCTTGTTGTTCTTATCCAACTATAACACTCTCTTGATTTCTTTGTTGATCCTAGGTTGAGTGTTACCAGATAGCATGTTCATGACTGGGTATACAAATGAGTCTATGAAGTCTTTATAGGTAAATGTTGTGGAAACTTTCTAGACCAAGGGTGTCCAGTAGACCACTCATCTCTCTTTTCCCTTGGTATCCAACTTCTGGATACTTACAGGGAACTTGTTTGCTTGGTAATATAAGAACATATGAAACAACACTGAAGAGTATTTGAAAACTCTTTCAGTGGGTATTCTGGTGAATTGTTCATGCATTTTATCTGCAATGAATTGAGAATAATTGTACATGATAGCAGGAGGCTTTCTTGGAGTAAAAATGGACAAGAAGGCCAGGATGACCTCATCCACATGCTTATCTATGGTGTATCCTAGGATGCATGACAGCATGGTGATTATATGTCTACCAGTTTTTGAAAAAATAGTGGCAGCATAGGGTGGGGTATCTGTAGGAGTATGGCGGTCTTCAATGATGAAAGTCTGGAAGATTTTGCTTATCTTAAACAGGTCTAGGGTGATATACAGGTCCAATAGGTCTCCAATTGATAGAGGGGTCTAATTTTGGCTAGGTTGGACTTGAAGCATTTTTTTATGGACTCCGGTGTAATGGTGAATAATAACTGCTAGTCTGAGGTAACAATAGCCCTTTGGCTAGGGATATAACATGCATGACAAAAATGTATGATATCACGGAATTGGTGGACTTATGGGAATAGATATTTGGGTAAATTGGATTCCCAAAGGTGGATGTCATTGGCATGGTTCAGGAATCTGTCCTTACTCTAGGAAGTGGAGCCTCAAAAGGTTGGCTAGGGTAGCAATGCCTTTTATTTGGAAATCTTTGTCTGCCAGTGCTAGATGGTCAATGTCCAGGTGAGGGGTTGACACAGGTCTCATGTCCAAAGAGGTCCGAGAAGCAATTTTTAGGGGGAAAGGTGTGAATTAGGCTTATACAGGCTGTGGAAGTGAGGTTTGACTAAGTCTGGTACTGAGAGAGGGTAATTTGTAGTTTGTAAAAGAGGGGTTTGGGTATTCTAGTGGAATTACTCTTCAATTTAGCAAAAATTAATTATTATATTAAATTAATTGTACACTTTCAAATTGAGAGGGTCGTTCTAGATTTTTCCCAAAATACCTAGAAATTGATGGTTCACGCTGCAAATTGGTTTCAATGGTGACTGTAGAGGGTACGGTTGCTTTATTTATGCACTGGATGCTTGAATTGGGCGTCTCGAGCTTGTTCAAGAGCTAATCTGTGGCCAATTTTGGTTGCAGAGGCTCAGGGTGGCCCAGGAAGGCTTAGGCAACATTCGCAGTGCAAGCAAGTGAAAAGAGTCGAAATGGGCTTGTTCGACCTTTTAACCGGCGACGATTAGAATTTGGTGCAGAATGCATAAATGAACAATGAGTAGTTTTGGCTATTGGCAGGGAGGCAGTTTTAAGGGCCATCGCACTACTTTTGGCAGGCATGCGATATTTCCTTGAGAGCATGTGATTGCGCCTGGAGCTACCACATAGTTGAATGGGGCCCGGCCAAAACTGTGAATCTCACGTGCTCTCAGGTTGGTGAAGGTCGAAGAGGGAATAAGTGTGATATGGATGCACGCTGTTAGATCTGGGGGAGAGAGATCTAACAGCTGTTGCGCAGGGAAGCTGCATGGAGGGAAATAGAGGTGAAGATTTGTGAGAACTGGGGGATTATCTACAACTAACTGTAATTAATTAATGAATAAAGTGGGGGTCAAAAATATAATGAGGGGGTTAATGGAGTGGGAACAGGGTTAAATGTGGCGGGGTCTCCTTTAACCGCACCAAAAGGGGTAGGTAAAAAGGGTTGTTAGGAAAATATGAATTCGGGAATTAATTAAATAATGTTGGGGGGAATAAAACCTTAGGATAAAGGATTTTTATGGGTTTTTTAGGTAAAAAGGGGAAATTAATAAGGGGGAAGGTGATTTTTTCAATGGGGAATGGGTTTCACACTAGGGAAAAGGGGTTTTGGATAGGGGGTTTACCTTTGGAGGGTTATTTTCCAGGAAAATGTGTGAAACCAAGGAGTAAGGGTCAAAATGAAGGGAAAAGGGTATTTTCATAAGAAATGATGGGATAATGGGGAAATTAGTAAAGATGTAGTGGGGGTGAAATGAAATCAGGGGAAGCTAATAAAATAATCTTGTAAACATCCTTTTACTTTCATAATTGCTCCTGCACACTAAAACATAAGATTAAGCATGATAAATGTGCTTATGATTTAACAACCTTGGACTTCTCCCTTTTCTTCTACTTACCCTTTACTTACCCTAACATTTTTTTCTTCATTTTATTGGGTGCATTTAAGCTAGTATACCTTTTCTTTCGCTTTCTTTTGACAAGCAAACTATCTAATTCTAACCTTATAACTTCCAATGGCTCATATTAAGCTTATGAGCACATTTTATTTCTCTACCTAACTCTAATCTAGCAAGTTTAAACAGTTTGGCTAGATCTTTGTTATCTATCTATAAACATGAAATTTAAAGCATGAATTAGTCAATATTAAGCTATTTGACTATCATGGTTTGTGGCATTTATGACAAGCTGCACACAATCATTATTTTTCACATAAAAGTAAAAGCAGTGGCACTTGAATTTGCACACTTTCATGATCTTTTTTTCTTTGGGGTTCATATTTTTCACTTTTTTGATCTTTTCTTTTTCCTTTTTGTCCTTTGATTATTCTTTTAGGACACACCCTCTTTACATTTTTTAATTTTTAATATGGAAAACATTTTGCAGAAAGCAAAAGTATGTACAATATTACAAGACTAACCATAGCCAATTCAAAATTATGAATCATATTATTATAGGACCCTAACACCATCAACTCATATTTTCCATGACTATTTATGGTAAGTTTGTATAGATTCCTCTCAAAACTTCTTGTATATTCTCCATCCCTCACAAGAAAAAACTAGAACAACTAAAGCCTGCAGAAGTCCAAAAAAAAAGCAAGAATCATTTCTTTTGCCATAGCTCATCATCAAGATGATTTGAAATAAATTTCTAAAAATATTATCCAAAAATGTACTTCAGATATCCCCAATGCTTTTTGGGCACAAGAAAAGTATGTGATTGATCTACCATATGCAGATGATATACAGATCAAACCACAAAAAGCATCAGCTTCCCTAATGAGTCTAACCGAGTTGGATTACTACCAGAAAGAGATTATAGATCTCTTAGACAATGGCCTAATCGAACCAACTAAGCGCCCATGGGCGTGTTGAGTATTCTACATCAACAAGCATTCAAATATCAAAAGAGGCCAGCCTCACATGGTGATCAACTATAAGCCCATAAATGCAGTGCTAAAAAATATGGCATATCCTTTGCCAAATCAGGCAACGCTTCTCGATGTAACATCTTCTACAAGTTCAATCTTAAATAAGGTTTCTACCAAATTGGAAAAGATTGTTATAAAACAGCCTTTGTTATCCCACATGGATAATGTCAATGGAAGGTAATTCCTTTCGGTTTAAAGAATGCTCCTAGTGAATTTAAAAAATAATGGAAGATGTTTTTCGTGGCATAGATTGGTTAATTATCTACATAGATTATTTACTTGTCTGTCCCAAGAATATCCAAGAACATAAGAAACATCTCCAAATATTTTGTGAGCATTGTGTTAAACATGGATTAGCTTTGTCAAAATACAAGATTGAAATCGGAGTAATAGATGTAAGTTTCTTAGGTTTAAATATTTCTAATGATAGTATTGCACTACAAGATCATGTCCTTATAAACCTACATAATTTTCCAGAGCAAATCCTAGACAAGACCCAGCTACAATGATTCCTAGGAAAATTGAATTACATCAGATGTTTTTATAAAGGACAAGCCCAAGATCTAGTTGTCTTGCAGCAAAGATAGAAGAAGTCACTAATCCCATGTAACCAAGCCATGACCTAGGTGGTCAAATCCATCAAGGAGAAAGTTTAGAACCTTCCTCCTCTCAAGCTCCCGACAAAAGAAGGATTTTATGTCCTTGAAAAAGATGCATCAAATTTTGCATGGGGAGGTGTTCTTCTTGAACGCATAAATGGCACTGAAGAGATTTGTCACTACACCTTAGGAACCTTTCATGGAGCTAAACTCAATTATCCTTCAAGCCATAAAGAAGTACTCGTAGTGAAGAAAATTATATCTCATTTCAGGCTTTATTTAAAACCTGTTAAATTCTTGGTCCGAACTAATCCCAAATCATGTCGGGCATGATAAAAGCAAACCATGAACTTGTTGATAATAATGTCTGCATCATGCGATGGGCAATCTGGTTAGATGGTTATGACTTTGCTATCGAACATAAGCCTGGATACGTCAACTACGTGGAAGACCTTATCACACGTGAAGTAGTGGACCCTTGGCTTAAAGAAGAAGCAGTAGTGGGCCCGTAATAATGTGTTTGATTCAGTCCCCATATGTTGAAAGACTTTAAGGGATGAGACAATGCAAGTTGTCCACTTGTACATGAATCTTTACTTTTAACTGGCACTCACCGATCATGTAATAACTAGATACCGGATATGAATACTATAAATGAGTAGTCACGTCCCTCATAAAATTAACTTTGAATTCTTGCAAGTATTTAATGAGAGCTAAGATTTCTTCTCTTCTCTTCATCAAGTTAGGGAGCAAGGCAGCCTTCCTGGAGCTATTAAGGTTACCACCCATATATCACTGAGTGGGACTTTAGGGGCTACCAGGCACGGTCTCCCAGCCCATATATATGGGGTGTCCCATCTCTGATAGCTAGGATACCAACTAACATGATCCCATGCTGGCTAGATTCACGGATGATGTTAGGGAGCTAGGGGATAGCCTTGCTGGAGGTAAGGTTACCACCCATCTGATGACGAATGAGTGGGCCTTCCAGGGGCTGACATTACTTGCAGCCCATAGGGGGTGTCCATCATTTGGTTAGGGTGAAAGGGAATCCTTGCCCGAGTTACAATGGTGCCACCAGCTGTAGTAGTCCATCAGGGGGAATCCTAGTGGTTATCACCCAACCTCCTACTTTTGGTATTGGTTGTCTCGTTGCACTCAGAGATAGATTATCTTAGAAGGTGACTAAAGTATCAATCTCTCATTCTGTTATCAAGTTTGGAATCTGAATATGTAAAGCATGACTTATGATGGGGTCGTAAATAGGGATAAAAGAAGGACCACTATGCACAGTAAGAGTGACAAAATGTAGTAACTCATGTGAGAAATAGTACTGGAAATAGGCTTTCACCTAGGTAAACTAACCACTCCTATAAAAGTATTAGTAGGTGGAACCCCTCCAAAGAGCAAACTATACCAAGTTTGTGACATAATAGAAGCATCATTTCCCCCAAGATGAACAGAGACAACTAGTGATCCTCCCCCACACATATTACTAGAAATAAACATGCCTAACTAAGGGACAATAACAGTTGGTTGGGAAAAATGTTGTGCAAAGTTTCCTGAACCTACCGGATGACTAGGCTGAGGTGCCATGGTCAGCATATGAGATGGTGTGGGCATGGAAGCATTCGATAAATTTGCAGGACTCATAGAAACATTGGTGGAATGCCCCAAGAAGAAGTGAGAGGTGTATAGAGGAGTAGGTATAGCCATGCTAAGAGTTTGCAATGATGTCATGGTAGTTGATATTGTTGATGTAGAAGGTAAATATCATACTCCACCATATGGTAAAGTACGAATAAAGGCATGTAAGTTTAGGTTGGTGTGAAACCATTAGGGTTCAACCACAATAACTCAGGTCTTAATGGATTGATTAAAGGTGGGTTGGCAGAAGCAGTAGAATCGTCTTCCAAAGTCTTGATAGAAATGAAATTAGTACCAAAAGGACTAGGTATAGAGTCCACGACTATGTGTTAGTCTAAGTCTTAAGCATCGGCATACACTCTTTGTGCAAGAGTAACAATTCCACCTCATTTGGGAGGTAAATTATGAATACAACGTGACCATTGATCAACAAATTCATCCAGGGTGATAAATTAAAATTTAAATACAATTATGTTAGTGAAAACACCCTAAGGCCAAAACTAATAACTCAGACCAAACAACACACACTAGAAACATCCTAGAAGATAGCACATGCAAACAAAAATACAAAGAAATTGGTAGTGGAATAGTTATACTATCAACTCAAAGAGTATGACTAATATTTGTTCTAGGTATGGAAAAGATGACCCTGACCGTGCACTTGTGTATGAGCCCTAAGATGATGGGCCACTATGTTCACCACGTACAATAACATGACCTTGGGGGACAATCATAGGACAAATCCACACGCAAGGGTAGGAAACTTAACCCCAAAAAGGAGTAAAGACCAAAACCCCCTTGAGAGTGTCATCCCAAGTGATCCCCAAGTGATAATGAAACTGTTTGAATGTGTGGAGATTCCTCTATATCGCGCCACCCTAAACTAAGTGAAATGGGTCATGTCACCCCGCCTAGCCTAAGTGTGACCTCATGCTTAACCCTTTTGTGAGAAATGATTCCCATACCACACTACTGAAATGGATTTAACTCCCTATTACAAGCTACTATGTTGATTTTGAAGTCTTGGTTCAGTCAACTCACACTCCTATCTCCAAGACTCTAGCCTAAGCTAGCGTTGGTGTATTACTAATGAAAGTAAAAGACAACTCTAGTTAATTTTATTATCGTGTTGATTTTAGTGGTTGTTTTTTACACAAGTGGAATGCAACGTGAAACTGAGATGGTGTGAATGACTCTTAGTTAGTCACCCTAATGCAACTATATGCAATTTTCATTTTTCAATTCAATGAATGCTAACTAAAGGAGGGTAAGGGACTTCTAACACACCAATGCCTATTATTATGCACCTATTCACTAAATCTTCTTAAATGAAAATTATCCAAATTTTTTTGAATCAATGATCCAAAACAAACCAATAAGGCAAACCAAAGGAACTGAAAACAAACCAAAGGGAAAAAAAAAATCCCAATCAAGAACGCAAAGCACTCCAAAAGCACCATAGCTAGGAAAATAAAGCCCTATCAAAGAAACACACTCAAAGCAATAAAATAGAAAGCTAAAAGTGAAAAATGGAGGGCAATGTCATCAAGCTAAGGATGTAGGACAATGGCCCAACCAAGGCCAATGGTTGACAAAGGTCACAACACGACCCTAGAGGCAAAAAGGCCTAAACTAGATCAAATGAGGGTGATACAAGACAATTAAAACACACTCAAGAGTACTTTTCTAGATGAAAAATGCACAACTAGTCATAACACCACTAAACATGACCAAAATAAACCAAAGAAGAGAAACATTTATCAACAAGAGACAAAAATAATGAATAGAAGTGACAAAAGTCTATTACTAAGGCGTGCATCAGACCTAAATAGTCATTGATAACAACCAATCAGATCTAGAAGTGCGATCTAGAGGCAAAAATCAAAGCCTCAACGCAAAGCATCCAACAAAATTCACAAACAAAATGAAGGGACAAAAGCAATGGAAAACCTTGAATAGGAAAGATCAAACCAGACACATACAATAACCAATTAGCAACAACAGACCATGAAACACACAGATTTCCAATATATCAACAAGATACGAGAGGGTATAAGCCCAGTCAAAGAAAAATATCCTTCTTAATGAAAAGTGACTGATCTAAGGAAATCAAGAAAATAGAAGTAGATCTGGACTAGATCCAGTAGATGAATAGGGGGCCAAGACTGATCAAGAATAGGGGTTAAGAAACTCAGAACAGATCAATCTTTTTCTAGGGCTAAAAGCCTAGTCATTGGCACAAAACTAGATCAGAGAGACCAAGAATTCTCTTACCACATTAGCAATATAGTTTCCCGGGACCCTGGATGCATAGATCACTCTCTGTGAGAGCGACCAGGGAAAAAAATCGACGACTCTCTGTGAGAGCAACCAGCGAAAAAAAAGCAACTAGCAAATTTCAATCACCCATACAATCCTCATATGTCATCTGTTTTTAGTGATTCTTTTTTTGTTTTGGAGTAGAAATCTAAGAGGAATACAAATTTGTAGTTATTTCAATAAAATTATGTACAGAAAATTCTATAATTTAATTTTAAACGCGTAGTTTTTTATTCTCTCATAGAAAAAAAAAAAAAAACTCCACATCTATGATCAACTCAGACCTGAAGCAAGTAAAATCGATGGAGATCAAAATGAATAAAAAAAAATATATATAACTCAATGGGAACAATAGAAAACAAAATAATATAAATAAAAAGAGGAGATCTAAAAACAAAGAGGGAAAACAAAAAAAGCATTCATTAAAAGAACCAATTCTATTGCATTTAATTATGCAAGGAGCTATTGCTCCATGATATGGTGCCTGATAGAGATCACCAGACAACAAAATAGAATGGCTAAGGAAATATAGCATCAATCCCTAATCCAAATATCCATTTATGAAGATTCAATGCAATTTCTAATGCTACAAAGTATGAGCAAGTACCTTTCCTCCTCGCAGGTTGGTGAAGGGTTTTAGGCTTGATGAAGAATCTTGGTGCTCCAATCAAGTGATCTCTTTCATCCACTCCTGATCCAAATCCTACACACAAACACAACCAAACAAATATGACAAGTGATCTTCTATAGAACATCAACTCAAAACATCCAGAAATCACACATATAAATTACTGCAAAACTGACATAAGGGGAAGGAACATAGATTTGTATTAACTAGGTAAATGAAAATACATTAATATACCTTCAACAAATAAGATCCTCTCCTGCAACTTGTAGTATGGTCTCCTCTCCCAATAGAGTATAGCTCTCGCAATTTTGGATACTCTCTCCCTTTTTCCCTTTCCTCTTGGCGAGATTATATAGGTTCATTCATATATCCTTTCGGAGAATGTATCTATATACCTAGGGGGTTGAGAAGTTAGGAAACTTCTACAATAATGGACCCCTAGCCAACTCATACACAAGTGGTTCAAGTTTATCTCCTTGGGAATGAAAAACTCTAGATACCTTTGTCACAATTATGAATTTTTCCTCAATTATCTCAATTATGAAATAAATATTATCTCCTAACTATAATATTTTGGAAAATTAATTATGATAAATTACTCAATCATGTAATTCCACCCTTTTATCATGGGATAAATCTCACATAAGTAAAAGAAAAGGTGAAAAGTGATTCATTTTAGTCAAACAACTGAGGTAAGTTGATATTGGGCTTCTCTCACTATAATGGAGTGGAAAATAGGGTTATAACACTTACACCAACTAGATTGCGAGCTTACTAGAGTTGTTAATTTATGGGTGAAAGCTACCTTTGAGGGATACATTATTGAGTTTTTTACAAAAAACCATCGGTACTTTTCAAAAGCAGAAGTGATCGTCATGTTTGGGTTAAGAGGATGATTTTTAAAATAAATCCCATTATGGATCAAGGTCTAACTGGTGGAATACATATTTCTACCATTTCCTCCAACTGATATGGCAGCTTGAAACCCTTGTACTGTGGGGGAGGGTCTTGGGAGATATCATGACATCTTGTGGAAGCAAAGAGAGATTTTTGATGGATGCAGAAGAGAAGTAGAACAAAAGATATTTTAGGGTGGTGAGAAGGGCATGTATATCTAAGGAATGGAGAGAAAGAAAGATGAGATAATTTTGAAGGAGTCAAAGAGAGGTTAAGAAGATAGGAGAAGTGATGTCCATCCTATATTTGTGAATGAATGGATTGAGAGGAGATGAGATCTCTAGCAAAGGAAAGGAAGTTAGTGAAGGTGAGGAGGAGATAAAATCCAAGCTGATAACAAATATACCAGGAATCAAGTGGAAGCCAAGGCATAAGACCCAAAGATTGCAGAGAATTATCCCAATACCCTTGTAGAGGAAGAGAAGAATTTTGTAATGTGAGATTATTTCATGAGGATGATATTTTCCCTAAAGTCAATGTTCTACAAGGTAGTAGCATGATCACTTCTCCTCTATCCATTCTCTTTATTCTCTATCATAACCCAGTAAGGTTTTTTTCCAAGGTTGTTAAAACTTTGAAGTTTCACAAAGTAGATTAAATTATAAGTTCTCCTAGTAGTGTTCAGTATAATTTTGGGAATATTTCTCAACCTGTACTAAGAATATTTGTTTTAGATTTTCCTATATCTATTCTAATGACTGACAATGTAGTTGATTCTTTCACCTGGTACCCTAAAATTTGGGGCCAAGGGGATGAGGATGTTGAGCAACATTGGTATTTATTTGAGGCTATTTGGAGGTTCAAGGTAACCCCAGATGTGACCAAGTTAGTCTAATTTCAAACTACATTAAGAGAAAGAGCTCTTAAATGGTTACTAATTTCACACCAACCATTTAGAATTTAATCATGGATACACTAAGAGAGGAATTTATTAAGAAAATCAAACTTCCCTAGATAGAGTAGAAAGGTTTATCAAAGTTGTGGGATATTAGGTAGAAAGAAGGTGAGGCTAAATGGGAGTGCACGCAGAACTTTAAATATGTTTTGGAGAAATTAACTCATCCTATTCATCCATATCATAAAAATTAATGGTTTATCAAGCTTTACCGCCCTTTAATAGAATACATTTGGCGGTGAAGAATATTAATTTCTTGAAAGAATCCTTGTGGGGAGATATCATGGTTACTTTAAACAAAGATCCACCTCTAGTGACCCTACTTTGAATTATTCGCATAATCAAATTGTTGTTCTAACTAAAATATTGAAGGAGATGAATAATGAAAAATTTTCTTGTCCTTAGGTATGGCGCTTCAGTTGCTACACAAAGGGACATCATGTCACAATGTTTGAGGTTGCAGCGTGCGAGACCCTACCATGTTCCACTAGGACCCCCTCCTTCGTAGACAAGATCTTCAAAAGGAGTTCCATTTCAAGGACATACTCAGTATCATGCTTTTCCAAACAAATAAATTATGTCCTCTATTGAATTTTTTATAGTTTTCGCTATTATGGTCATTCACCATGATTGTGCCCTATATTGTAGAAGTTTTCAATGTTCCTAACTTCATTTTTTGTGAGTTTTGTGGGTCTCCCATACATAATGTTGACCATTGCATAGCTCTGAATGCTTTAGTTGATCAATTGTATCACTTCACTTTTTGAGTGAATGGATCCCATAATAGATGAGAAGGTGTAGAATATAGAAGGATAAGAATTGATGGAATATGGCCAATTAGATTTTCTAACTGTGATGAGTAGGGACATGTAGCTAGGGACTATCCTCTACTAAAACACCCATGGGGTTTGCACTGCCATGTTAATACTCATGCAATAGAATACTGTCTTGAAGTGATAGCATGATGGGAAGAGAGAAATCAACAAATATGAGTTAATATGATCAATTTTCAGCCACATAAGCTAGAATCATCCTAGCAACCAAATATTAATATTGTTACTTGAGGGGGTACTATGACTGGTGCTGACAAGGATTCTTTAGAAAAATGATCATCAAAAAAATTGTGCCTTCACGAGTTAAATATGATCATGTTCAACAAAAGAGGTACTATAAGGATGCTACAAATTTCTTCAAGGAGATATATTCTTCCTCTCAGAGTCCTCAAGTTATGAGATTAGAAAATGGTAAACCCTTACTCTTTGATAAAATATCACCAATTAGTCCTTGATTTTTTTCATAATCTACCCATCCTCTTACAATGTGGTTTCATTTATTTCTTGATATCCTAAATGACAAACATATCTCACATTAGTTGTAGAAGAAGTTGAAGGGGTTTGTGAGATATGAAGAGCTATCCGAGCAACCTATCTCTACAAATTTACCAAAGTGTTAGAGCTGGAGGCTCAGGTCCAATAAAACAAGATCTATGAGAGAGTTCTATATCAATGCTCAAATTTCAGGGTATCAAATTAAAGACGCTATGGTGGATATAGGTTCTGGCATTAGTATTTAACCTAAGAATTCCTAGGAGGCATTGGGAAATCCTAAATTAGTTTTCTCTCAAATCCAGTTGTCGATGACCAACTAGTATTGTATATTTCCTATTGGTCACTTAGAATATGTAGAAGTGGATGCCGCATGTTTAAAACTTATGCAGATTTTAAAGTTATTTATATTATTAGAGATAAATTTCCATATTCAGTCGTGTTAGGAGTTAATTAGGCTTTCGAAAACTATGCCATAATTTGTTTGAAGAAAGAAACAATGACTTTTGAAGTTGATGGATTTAGAGTTATTCAACCTTTAGATCCTTATCATGGGTCCTATATACACAGAGCCTGTTGATGAGGTAAAATACACCAATGTCCTTGACCAATTGTATCAACTCGCCACTAAAAAAGGGGAAGATTATATCAACCCTAAAGTAGACATATTTCTCAGTTAGTGAAGTATTCATAACACAAAAGCAGGTTTTGACGTTGCGCTCAAAGAATGGAGACAAGGAGATCATTGTTATAGACATATTTGGGCACATCAACCCCAAACATATATGTCGATGTATTAGGGCTCATAAACCCCTAAAAGAGTTGATTCATACCATAAAGAAAATTAGTCATCTGAATATATCATTCCCCAAAAATTCCATCTCAGAAATCATCCAGAAAGTGCCAAAACTAAACCATACTGACTTCTCCACTATCAAAGTGCAATGCATACTGACTGGTACATTGTCAGGGTACGATGCATACTGACTGGTACATTGTCAGGGTACGATGCATACTGTTTATGCCTTCTATAGGGTGCGATGGGTGAGAATGGACAAATGTTTGGGACAATTTGTTAGTTGGTTGCTCATGGAATCTTCTAGAAACTTCTCCTATACCACTTGCCTCTTTGAATTCGCCCAAGGATGACCAAGGGAATTAGGAAATCATCTCCAATTCCCCTCTCTTGTGGAACTAATTGTAACAAGTGGAATGACACTAATCAAACCCCATGGATGAATCACACCCTTGCAAACATCTATAAAAGGATCTCCCTTCAAGAGATCAAAAGGTTGAATGGTTGGGAATTGCAAGTATGTACTATTAGTTTGTGATTGAGGAAAGAGCATTGTATTCTTGTTGGTGTGATATTGCTAATTCATGAGGTGAATAAGGATTGATGCTGGGAGGATGGCACTAGATTAGACAATTGGGTTGTAATTCTCCTTATTATTAATAAATTTCTTTAGGATTTTTCCCATATGTTTGTGTAATCGTGAATGCTTTAATTTGTTCATTATATATCTGATTCTATAATGTTTATGTTGTAATAGATCATGATGCTTTGATAGTTCTTTGTTGTTGTACTTGTGTAGGAACTCTCCAAGCGTGTTAACTACGCAGAGGAGTTACTGGATCTACCAAAGGAGAGAGAGAGCAAGCAAGGGATCAAGAGAAAGTTTCAGGTTGGCTTTCCACTATCTTTTTCTTATCTGTTACACATAGGAAAGATCATTGAATTGCTTTAAACTATTGTTTCTAGGGTAGCTTCCAAACCTAGAGGGTTAGTCGTTCAACAAGACACTAAGTTTCCCAGAAACAAATTGGCGACTCTGCTGGGGAATGATTAGATGATTGTTTTTTGTTATTGCTTGTTCTATGTTGTATTTTATAAACTATAGATAGAGTTTGAAGCCAACCAGGAAGCTTTCGAATTGCTCTTGTTATGCAATTGCATAGTAGATAAATGCTACTTCAGTCAATCTATAGTTTAGTTTATGTATTGAACATCTAATTTGCAAACACATCTGAAGGTCCTTTTGGTAGCTCAGTAACCTCTCAAGACATTCCATCATACTTTGCTTACCATTTTTCATCAAAACGAAGCTTAATCCATTGAAAACTACTGCAAATTTGAGCCAAAACCATCTTTAGAAGCGCTCCTTGAACCATCGCATTGTCTTCCACTATGACTTAGTATGCATCTCACTTCCCAAATGGGCAACCTGCTATGCATACTGTTGTCTCCAAAGGTTAGGTGTGATGATTGACTAAACTCAATTTCCCATCTAGAAGTTGAGGGTATTTTGACTAATTTTCAGACTTGTTTGGTTGCTTGCTGAATATGAATAATGTTCTTCACTGTGGCCTCCTTGCATCATTTCAGATTAGCCTCAATTTAGATTAGGATTAGTAAATGTTTTGTGTATTTGTTTCTCATTTACAATCCATTTTCAAAAAGTGTTTTTAGTCGATTTTTCATTTCGCTAAAGAAACTTTCGTAAAATCGTCGTTTTGTGTCGAAAAGTGAAGTGTCATAAATTATTCCTTCCTTTGATAATTGATTAAAATTTTTGTTGTGTATTGATTTAATTTGTTTACATTCAAAGTGTCGAAAGCATATTTCCTCAATTTTGAAAGTGTCGTTTTGAGTCTTTCTTTCTCTTGAAGAAAAAATTGTCGAAAATGATCATTTTGAGAGAAATATTTTGTGTCTTTGCGCATTTAGTTTTCCTTTATGAATCATTCACATTAAGGAGGACTGAAAACAAATAGATGTATTTTTCATTGTGCATATTAAGGTTTGTGAATTCTTGATAGGAATATCTAGTGAAATTGCATTATATGTGCTCTTTGCTTTTTGTCAAAGATTTGATTGCTCTATCCTTTACTAGCTAAGGTTCTCATCGTTCAAACTAAATCAAAAGTTTGTTTATCATGATAATTGCATTTTAGGAATTGTGAACATACATCACTAGTGAACCTTCAAAGGAAAATTTTAAGAAAGATCAACTTAAAATGAACCTCAATTAACTTAAGAATGCTTTGGAATCTAACGCAACACATTTAGAGGTCTAGGCTAGAGACGTGTTCCGACGTCGTTAAACCTAGTGGCTATTGTTTTCGTTGAAGGTTGGGTGATTCCTCCTCTTTGATACGTCAAGTGCTAGCACAGAATTGTGCTCCCTGTACCATTGCGTATATATTGGGAGACCACAATAGGCTTAAATCCTTTATCCAAAGGAAACTGAGTCTGCCACCTTATTGATCGCAATGCACTGAACACAACATTCAGGAAGATTGACTGCCGTACATAAGTCCTTGGTAATTTCTCTTTAATTTATCACCAAGGTGTATATTTCAGTTTTGTGATTGGTCTAGTAAACCTTTTTGTCTAGATTCTCCAGAGTAGTCACTTTCGTTCCTTTTCAACTCCTTAAAAGAAAAGGTCCATCTGAGCATTTGTCCCTTCAGGCTCATTAAAAATCGAA
The DNA here is from genome assembly GCA_000404065.3 of Pinus taeda. Taxonomy (NCBI): domain Eukaryota; kingdom Viridiplantae; phylum Streptophyta; class Pinopsida; order Pinales; family Pinaceae; genus Pinus; species Pinus taeda. Next base: position 57,025 of record APFE030046872.1, on the reverse strand, counting down.
GGCGACTAGAGTCATCTTTAGCTTTTTCTCGACTCTTTAAAATTGAAAATGCAAAATCTTGCATCTAAAGTGTCGTTAAAATTAATTGACCATGAATAACATCCCTATTCCTTAGTTGATCTTAGGTTGAAACATATGGCGACAATCCGGAGTCCACTAATCAAGGAATTCTTTTTTATGGGAATCCTAGTCCTTTTCCTTTTTTTCAGAAATATTGGTGCTCCATATATGGGTACATTGTCCCTTCTAGGATTGACCATTGGCTTGCCAGTATGGTTTTTTTTAACCTCCTTGGTTCAAAATGTCATGATTTCTCCACAATCGAGTATACCTCCAACTAGACAAAATCAACCTCCAGTTGATCCTAAAGTTGACCCTTTGCCTTCTTCCTCGTTTGTCTCTTCCTCCCCTTCTCCCTCTCTGCTTGGTGAAAGTATTGATACTAGTAACCAGGTGGCTGAGAAGAAGAAGAAGAAGAAGAAGAAGAAGCCAATTCAGCAAAGGGGCAACCAAGAAACCATTGCTTTGAGTGCAACATCTGATGAAAATCTGTCCATTAAGCCTCACAAAGTTAGATATTCATTCAAACTTTGTGCGGGAGACCATCTTCTTCAAAATTGTCCTGATATTCCTCAGATCTTAGGAGAATGTTCTTCCCGTTCACATCATCCTGTGTCATCAACTTATGGAGATCATGTTGGTGACATACCATCAACTAGTGATAGTAAAGTTCATGGAAGAAAGGGAAAAGTCAAGTTTCCATGTAGGTTGTATGAAGGGAATCACTCCATTCACCTTTATCCCTATCTGGGTGAAGCCAAGAAAGTGTTGGATAACTGTCCTGCTTCACCGCAGTGACTTCCATCTAGTTACAGGAAACTCTCCCTAAATCCTTCACTAGTTGATGAATTGACTGACCAAAATCAACCATCAGTCGAAACCACTTTCTCTGAAAGTGAATCCTATGAGTCTATACCTGATCCAAATCAACAAGTCGAGGTAACAATTGACCCGACTTCACCTTCAGTTAATCGTACCTTTCCCGAAGAGAGTGAAAATCATACCATTCAAGTTCTTTCTATTTCCTAAGATTCAAATGAGCTTGGGGGCAGTCCACCAGTTCCATCAAGACAGGAGGAAAATCCTCCTGTTCTCATAACTCAAGGGGTTAATTCTCCCATTTCTATGGTACCCCCTCCAAATAGTCTAGTCACTTCCTTTGATTGGAATTGACTGGTAGGATTCCACCTTCCTTCTTATGTGCCTTTCCAGATCATAGTACAAGTTTGTAAAATGATTGTATCTGGCACTATTATAGATGAAGGTACATCAGTGAGTATCCTTTCCTCAACTACTTGGCAAGCACTTGGTTTGCCACCGCTTGTGCCTGTTACATAGAATCTGTTGGGCTTTAATAGAGGAACCAGTCAACCATTAGGGATCCTTCCTCAGTTACCTATTACTTTAGGAGGGAAAACCATTTATCCGAACGTGATGATAATCCTAGGCCCTTTAGATTACAATTTACTTCTTGGGCATGACTATGTTTATGATATGGGAGTTATTATTTCAACACTCTTTCGAGTGATTTGTTTCCCACATGAAGGCAAAATTGTCACCGTTGATCAGCTTTTATTTCCCTATCCAAATATAGCTCTTGGTAGACCATCGTCCCTAAATGGTCCATTTATACCAATGGTATCATCCCCGCCACAGGTTAATTATGTGGCAACCTGTTCGATACCTACATCAACTGACGATCAATTCAATAATGCTCTACATCATGTACCGGAGGCATTGGAACCACGTCTCTCCTTCACAACTTCTTATGAGATGTGATTGAATTCGAGGACAGTTCTGATATTGTGTCAACCTCACTTAAAAAATGAAACAAACTTCCAAGGATAGTTCATTGTCTTGTGTTAACCTCGTTTAAAAAATGAAACAAGGAATATGAGGACAGTTCTTTTACTGTGTCAACCTCATTAAAAAATGAAACAGGCCAATGAGCATAGTTCCTTGTCTTGTGTCAAGCTCGTTCAAAAGGAAACAAGGAATCTGAGTAGAGTTTCTTGTTTTGCGTCAAGCTCATTTAAAAATGAAATAAGATCCCAAGTTTAAAGTCGAGTCTCTGATTAGATCTCGTAGAATCCCAGTCGAGTCTTTCACTTGATCTCGTAAAAGAACATTCATTCCATCCACTTAATAGCCATGAGTAGTCTACTTAGTTGAATCTAATGAAGCTTGGGGGGCATGCACCTAGTGGCAAAGATAAGTTTTGCTATAGGTTATGTGAAGGGAATCACCCCATTCACCTTTGTCTATCTGGACGAAGCCAAATAAGTGTTGGATAACTATCAAAGGTAAATTTCCCTGTAGGTTATGAAGGGAATCACCCCATTCACCTTTGTTTATCTAGACAAAGCCAAATAGGTGTTGGATAACCATCCTGCTTCACCACAGTCACTTCCATCTAGTTACAGGAGACTCTCCCTTTCATCATGCTGGGGGCATGCAAACCATTTCAAGCATAGTTTTTTCATTTCAAGCTCGTGTAAAAATGAAACTAAATCTAAGCATAGTTTTTCGTTTCAAGCTTGTGTAAAAACGAAACGGAATCCAAGCATAGTTCCCTATGGTTCAAGCCTATCTAAAAATGAACCCATTTTCAATATTTAACCCTAATGATTGCCATTTTGTCAGCTTTTTCTATCAGATGAGCCTTGGTTGTTTTCATCCCATTGCCACCATCTCTTTGGCCTATCATACACTTTCACTTGGTTGTTTCACCCTTTTTTGAGGAACACTTGCAATGAGTGGTCTTATTAGCCAACCTATTCACATAAATCAACATGTTTTTAAGAGTTCCAACATCACCAGCACTAGTTGCTACCCTAGACACGACTTGTTCCTCAAAATAGAGTCCTCTTTAAACTCTTTTCAGACTCTCTAAACATAAAAAGATAGTCGAGTGCTTGTCTTTTTCGGCTCGTTAAAGTATTGGAAACGACATCCCTCTTGTATTATTTTATCCTTTTTCGAACCTGAGGGATTACTTTACGAAAAAGAACTCATAGAGTTTTCTTTTCGTCCCTTTTCAAAATCTCTAAACATGAAAAGGACTGAGTTATCCTTGTCGTTAAACTTGTTAAAATAATAGTGACAAACTTGTCTAGCTAGATGAGACCGAGTTTCACTATCGTTAGACTCGTTAAAACATCAAATAACGACGGGTTTGCCCAAAGGGCGAATTATAGAACAAGCATATGTTATCCTCCTCAAGATTGACAAAAATAAAGAGGTATTGGTCAGCAATGACTAGGGAAAAGGGGAAAAATCTTGAAGAATTTATGGTAGCAGGTCACTCTTGAACATGACAATTTCACTTCATCTCTATGATTGAGTTGGGTTGGGTTTTTCGTTCACTAGTAATCATACCATTGGTCTTTCAAACCATCCATTTTTTGTGGTTAACGCTACCAATTCATCTCAGTGTCGCCGACATGTTCAAGAGAAGTCATCCAGTTAATGTCTCATACACTGCAATACCTCCTACCTTCATTTTTCATGACCGCCATTCCTGAACCTTCTGTCATCAGTTCATCTTCACCTCCAGAAATCATTTGCTTCATTTCATTTCGTAGATGTGGGATACATCAAGGTCCTCCTACGACGTGTCACTTCTTATCGACATCAGTGCATTATCCAAGAAGTTGACTTCGAAACGCCCTTCCGGTGCTTTGAAGCTTGTTTACATCAATGGCAAGTTTCTCACTTTTGGCGATAGGTTGACATCGATGGCCTTCGACCAAAAGATTTTGCGTGGTGTTTGACATCAGATCATGTATTCACACCACGTGAAATGTACTATAGTACCTTGAGGATCATTTTCATCATCGATGATCCCTCTTGCATCTGTTAATAGCTCACATCATTCGTTGGTAATCAGGCGATGTCTTTCCATGTTCGACCTTAGAACATCTCTTCACATGGATTGACTTGTACATCGAGCAAAGATTGAACGAGTTTTGAAGACCCTGGATCTAGTTTCATCCATCCAGGCTGTGATATATTCAGGAATACAAAAAACATCAAATTTACAAAGGCTCTACACAGATAGTAATCCTAATGATGGATTGCGACTCTATATCTGTAGAATCACGAGTCTGTATCTGCAGACAACTATCTTATCTATGTACATGAAATGAAAATTTATAAAATTGAGCATGGGAATGCCTCCCTTAGCTAGATCATGAAAATTCATACTATGATGATGTATTGTATTGTAACTTATGTAGGTCACCTTCCAATTCGAAACTTCACATCCTCATGATAAAACATTTCACCCAACATGAATATTTATGACCTCATGCTTTAGGGGGAAACTGTTATAAACATATTTGGGCACATCAACCCCAAACTTATATGTTGATGTATTAGGGCTCATCAACCCCTAAAAGATTTGCTTCATACCCTAAAGAAACTTATTCATCTGAATACATCATTCCCCAAAAATTCCATCTCAGAAATCATCCAAAAAGTGCCAAAACTGAACCATACTGACTGCTCCACTATCAAAGTGTGATGCATACTGACTGGTACATTGTTAGGGTGCGATGCATACTATTTAGGCCTTCTAAAGGGTGTGATGGGTGAGGATGGACAAATTTCTGGGACAGTTTGTTAGTTGGTTGCTCATGGAATCTTCTAGAAACTTCTCCTATGCCACTTGCCTCTCTGAATTCGCCCAAGGATGACCAAGGGAATTAGAAAACCATCTCCAATTCCCCTCTCTTGGGAACCAATTGTAACAAGTGGAATGACACTAATCAAACCCCATGGATGAGTCACACCCTTGCAAACATCTATAAAAGGATCTCCCATTCAAGAGATCAAAAGGTTGAATGGTTGGGAATTGCAAGTAAGTGTTGTTAGTTTGTGATTGAGGAGAGAGCATTGTATTCTTGTTGGTGTGATCTTGCTAATTCATGAGGTGAAGAATGATTGATGATGGGAAGATGGCACTGGATCAGACAACTGGGTTGTAATTCTCCTTATTATTAATAAAGTTCTTCAGGATTTTTCCCATATGTTTGTGTAATCGTGAATGCTTTCATTTGTTCATTATATATTTGATTATATAATGTTTATGTTGTAATAGATCACGATGCTTTAACGGTTCTTTGTTGTTGTACTTGTGTAGGTACTCTCCATGCTTGTTAAGTACGAGGAGGAGTTACTGGATCTACCAAAGGAGAGAGAGAGAAAGCAAGGGATCAAGTGAAATTTCCAGGTTGGTTTTCTACTATCTTTCTCTTATGTGTTACACATAGGAAAGATCATTGAATTGCTTTAAACTATTGTTTCTAGGATAGTTGGAAAACCTAGAGGGTTAGTCGTTCAACAAGACACTAATTTTCCCATAAACAATCACGAGTTATATTCTAGAAGATGTGCAACTATCCAATATACTCGGTGGATTGGAATAGAAGTAAAAAACAATATTATCTTTCGTAATTGTGTTCTTTTAAATGCTTTTGTATGGGATATTGAGCTCATTGTTGTAGAGGAATAAATATTTCCCCTGATGGATGTTGTGTTTCCATATACGCCTACCTAATGGTGGGCTACACATTACAACAATCTTCTACCTTTGGAGATGGCAAAGTCTGCTATTTTATGTAGATTTGTTGAGCTAGAAAAGGGAGTCCATTTTGTTTCTTGATTCAAGTTCACACCAGTCTTGAAAAGAATGTCCAAGAATATATTGTAGTATGTAAGAAGAACAAGTTACTGATTGAGTTGTGGTTACATCACTTTATTCATACTTTAGGAGGTATTCCAAAGGATTGGTTTTTGAATGAATAAATGAAGATACAAACTTCTAGTTGGGATGAGACGACTTCTAAATTTTATGTTGATTTCCATTTCTTAGATGAATACTCTTGGATTTCAGAAGCCTTTGTCTTCATTAAATGAGTTACTTTTCCTACTATGATGCATTTTGTAGAAATATTTTCTAACATAGGTTGTGAGACTATATCTAATTCGAGTTTCCAGATGGTTGTTACTAGTGAAATTGTTGATAAGGAACCAGATGAGGATGACTGAGAGATTGAGCCATATTTGTTTTAAGGATTTTGAAGGAGAATGAATCATTAAGGATAACTCCTTACAAGATGCTCCCCATCTACAACCCTTTAATATGTGGAAATTTAATATTGGCTTTGATGAGAAGCCTAATATGGCATCTATAGGAGACTATTGGGATGAGCATGCAACCAAGGAAATATTTTATCTTCTCAGGGAGTATGAGGACTTGTTTCCAACATTTGTTTTGGAGATGAAAGGTATCAAAATAGGTTTAGGGGAGATGAAAATAGTTCTAAAGCTAGATGCATGTCCGATAAAGCATCGCCCATGTTGACTAAAGCCTAGGGTCAAGGAGAAATTCAAGAGGGAGATCGACAAGATGCTAGAAACATGACTTAGCTTCCTTATAATGAATTTGATTGGATAAACACCATAGTTATCTAGGATATGAAGCATTTTGAGGACATCATAGTTTGTGTTGATTATCGTAGCTTAAGTAATGCATGTGTCCATGACCCTTTTCCTACTTCATTTAGTGATGAGGTTCTAGATAATGTTGTAGGGTAGGAAGCTTATTCCTTCATAGATGGGTTATCTAGTTATCATTAAGTCCATATTTTGAAAGAATATAATAATAATACTACTTTCACTACTGAATGGGGATCCTACATGTATCGTGTGATGTCATTCGGACATAAGAATGCTCCTGCAATCTTCCCTAGAATTCTCATTGCAACCTTCCAAGAGTATATACATAAGCTTCTGGAAGGTTATATGGGTGATTGGATTGTTTATAGTCTTTTGAAGAAGCACTCAAGTTTGTTGAGAGTGATTTTTGACCAATGTAGGCAGTTATAAATTTCTCTTAATCTAAAGAAGTGTATTTTTTGTGTACAATTTGGAAACTTATTGGGGGCATATTGTTTGTAAGGTTGGGGTATCATTTGATCTAGCTAAATTTGTTTTCATCCTCAACATTATATCTCCAAAAAGTGTTAAACAAGTCAAATAGACTCTTGGACACACAGGTTATTACCACATGTTCATACACAACTATGCTTCTATTACTGCCCTATTGGAGAAACTTCTAAAAAATTATGAGCCTTTTGTATGGACTTCTTAGTTTTATGCTGCAATTGGGACATTGAAAAAAAAAATTGTAAGTGCTCCAATTTTAGACTACCTTGGATGGAACAATGAGTTCCATGTACATATTGATGCTTCCGGAACTACTCTTGGTGTTGTTCTAGTGCATCTGGGAGAAGGAAATATGGACCATCCTGTATGTTTCACCAATAGAAAGTTATCTAATGTGGAATGTAATGACACTATGACTGGGCACAAAGTCTTGGAAATGGTATATTCTCTACCTAGGTTTCTCCATTATCTATTGGGAGGGAATTTAAAATTTTTTACATATCTTTCAGCGTTAAAGTACTTAGTCAATAAGGTTGTTCTGGAGGGGAGAATTTTTCACTAGTTGTTATTTCAAGAATTCACCTTGAAGTCATTGTAAAACTCAATCGTACTAATGTTAGACCTAAGCACCTTTCTAGCCTAGAGTCAGGAGAAGCTAGAGGTTTTTTGATGATCAAATCCCTAATACTAAGTTGTTCTAAGTCAAAGTTATTCTTGATTATTTAGAAGATATGGCACTTTTCTTAACTATTGGTGCTTGTCAAAAAAATTATTCCACAACCTAGTAGAGGCACTTGGTAGTTAGAGAAACTAATTATCAACTTACTGCAGGGAAATTATATAAGTTAGGCCTTGATAGCATTTTGTGCATGTGTGTTTCCATGAAAGAGATGATAATATGTGGGAGTGCCACAATGGACTTGCGGGAGGTCATGTCGAAGGAAAATATACTTCCTGCAAGGTACTGCAAAAAAATTTCTGGTTGGTAAATTTGTTTAAGGATTCCAAGGATTTTACTAAAATTTCTGATGTCTGTCAGAGGGTTAGGATACCTTCTGATCACAATGAACTTCTAATGCATCTAGTTGGTGTGTTGCAATCTTTTGAGAATTGGGTGATTCATTTCTTTGGACTCATCAATCCTCCTACATGGAATTTGCAAGACAGATATATTATTACCCTAATATACTGTCTCACAAGGTTGTAGGAGGCTTCTCCAGTCAAATATTGTACCGATAACACTGTGGCTCGATTCATTTTCAAAAATATCATTACCAATTTTGGTTGTCAGATAGGTTTAACCAATTATTAAGGAGCTCATTTCAGTGTCATTTCATCAATAATACTATCGTAAATCTAACTCAAGAATTCCATATTCAACATCGTATGAGCAGTCCCTACCATCTTCATGTTAATTTTCATATTGTTCTATGTTGTATCAATTAATTTAGCCCAATTCCAAACATCAATTACCAATATTTCCAATTACAATTACTATTTTCATTCATCAACAGTAATTGAAGATAGAAAAACATATGCATTGACAAAGAAGAAAATTGGCACATCAACAAGAGACACTAGATTGGTCAAAGACTAGGGAAAAACCCCACTAAGGGGAAAACCCTTTGAAGTTATTCTTTTATTAGATTTTCATAAAATGTTTAGTAGAGAGCACAGTGAGCCCAATACAATATGATCAACAATACAACCCAACAAATTTAGAAATCAGTTTACAATGTCATAATATATCAGCGACAACATGATTTAGACTTCAGAAAACTTCGGATCATGGAAAACTATAGTCAAACCCCTGGATACCCCCGTCAGGTTAGCATGTGTGCACCTGTAGCTCTATAGATGTTGTCTTTGCCTTAGCATGTGTGTGTATGTAGACAAAAATTCCCAGTGTTGTGTGTACGTCCAAAAAAAAAAAAACCTTAATTTTGTGCAAACTTCAAATTTGTGACTTCGGACCCTTATACAACCTTTTCCTTCACCAATATGTCAAACCAAATCAGATAGAAGAGAAGAAGATGCTTGATGTGATGATCTACAAATGATATTCTAGGTCAATTGTATTTATAGGCTTCTAGGGGTGTCCAACAATGTCCATTGGATGTTGAGGGAAACTTGGCCAAGTGTGCATGAGAGTGAAGCAGACTTGATCTAATATCTATGAGTGGATGCACAAAATCAAAAACCAACTTCTGTTTATCTGAACGAGGTGAAATTTAGGTCTATTTTTGTCCTCTCGAAAAGATAAAATCAATTCCATCATCATCTTCAGCAAATGAGTGGTCCAAAGTGGAATTTTACTGCAGCTGCATATTTTTAACACTCCCTCTCAACTAGGGAGAATTCCACCTATAAAACTTGTCCATCGATCAATGTGTTAACTTTTCATCATGTGTACAAATATCGTCAACTCTATCTAGTGAAACATTCTTGAATCTAAATAAGAAGAATCATGAGGAGAAAAAGATACCACCCTCTATCCATCGAGCTACAACTTGAAATCTATATCAGCGGGTTACTACCCAAAATATCTGCCAGCAGGCTACTACCCGAAAATATTTGTCATCACGCGACTACCTGAAAATCTATGTCATCAGGCTACTACCCAAAATTGTCATAGGGGGAGTTCCTACTTCGACCCCATATCAAGCAATAAGTGATGTATGGGAGCTACTACTCAACCCATCCTATTGCCTACCGATCTTCCCAAAAATTACCCTTGAGAGTCATGTGGTAGAACACCTACATCATAATCCTAGCTTGGGTGAGATACATGACTTACCAAAGGTAAGGATATCATGCCCCCAAGCTTCCTCACTCATTGGCCAGATGAGGACAGATAATCCCAACAAGCCCAGCATGTGGGTATGATGCCAAATAGGGTATACTCTACAAAGACCAAGATAGGGTGAGATACTACTCCAACCCTATGGGTAATAGATAGGGATGATACCCTATTTTCTAGAGTTCCCTCAACTCTAGGAGTCCTCTATCTCAATTCCTCACCCTAGGAGCTTAGACAGGAGGGAAGAGCATGACTTGGTGTCCTCGATCATTGTGCCCCTTATCAGCAGGGGTCACATAAATCAGTCCAAGCTATTCTTTGAAGACCAAGAACTTCCCTTTCAACAAATCCTTGGTAAGAATATCTGCTATCTTCTCATATTTCTATATTTGATGGAGTCGAATGACTCCTCTCTGTACCATATCACGAATGAAGTGGTATCATATCTCTATGTGCTTGGACTTGTCATGGAACACGAGATTCTCTGTCAAACGAATACCACTCTTGTCGTTGTAATATATCATTGTAGTGTCTAGGACTTGCTCAAATAGCTCTCCAAAGAGCTTCCTCAACCAAATTACTTCATAACTAGCCATGCTAGCGGCAATATACTCTGCCTCGGCGGTACTCAATGCTATGGATTTTTGTGTCTTACTCATCTAATATATCATGGAAGATACAAGATTAAAACAACATCCATGCTTACTCTTTATGTCGATAACATTTCCCTCCCGGTCAACATCGGTGTATCCATGAAGTCCAACATCTCTGATAGAGTATCTTAGAGCAAGTGTAATCATCCCCTACAAATATCTCATAATGTGTTTGGCAGTGGTCTAATGTGCATGGAGAGGATTGGTCATGAATTGACTCGACGATTTCACTACATAGTATATGTCTGGACAAGTGTTCACAAGGAGCATTAGATCCCCAATCAACTATCTATACTTGGATGGATTCTCCAAATCGGGCCCTGCAACATCTCCACATAACTTTTTGAAGTTCATTTCCATCGATGTGGGTAGGATCCTGCATTCTATCATTCCAAATCTTTCTAATAGCTTCACAATGTATTTTTCTTGTGAAAGGAAAATTTCATCAGGAATTTTCCACACCTCAAGGCCTAGAAAATAACGCATGATTCCAAGGTCATTCATCTAGAATTTAGAGGATATCTCCCTCTTACACTCGATAATCAGAGGCTCACTACCTATCAAGAATAGATCGTCAACATATAAAACCAAAATCAGTGGCATACCTTGAACTACCTTGAAGTAGAGGTTGGGATTGACATTTCTTCTTGTGAATCCCATCTTCACCAAATAAACATCTATGCAAGTGTATCATGCTCTTGGTGCTTGCTTCAAACCATACAATGCATTCTTCAATCTACAAACATGTTTATTTCAATCTTCTACTTGAAAACCCTGTGGTTGTTCAACGTATACTGCTTATAGAATATCATGAGGAATTCAGTCTTTATGTCCATCCGATGAAGGGTCCATCCTTGAATTGTGGAAAGGGAACTATCGAACAAATGGTTGTATATTGAGCCACATGTGAAAATATATCATTATAATCTTCTCCCTCTTTCTTGGAGAATCCTCGAGCCACGAACATCGACTTGTATTTCTCAATTCTTCCATCAATTCCATGCTTGATCTTGAATATCCACTTTAAAGTTACCACAGATTTCCCCTTTGGTCTATGCACAACATCCCATACATCATCCTTCATAATAGATTCATATTCCTCGACCATAATATCTTTCCAAACTTGTTCTTTTATGGCTTCTTCGAATGTGGAAGGTTCAACTTGAATCAAGTGCTCATGACTGCAACATATCCCTAGTACCTACATGGCTTCTTCCTTTTTTTAAACGATCTTCGAACGGACACATGACTATCAGCATCCTAATGAGTGTCACGAAGCTAAAGTGGTCTCTTCCTACTAGGAGGATTACTAGGAGTTGAATCTAAGGGATCCATGGGCTTTGTGGGATCATCAACAATATTAATCTCAGATTTAGGAATGGATGGGCCATCCAAGATATCTAAGAAGGTCTCCTTCTTTTCCAAGAGCAGCATCTTCATCAAATGTAACATCCCTACTAATTTTGACCTTCCTTTTACTAGGACTATATGTTCTAAATGCTTTAGAATTTTCACAATACCCAACAAACATGCCTTTTCTTCCTGTAGCTTCCAATTTGTTCCTTTTGTCCTTCGGCACATGGAAATATATGGGACATCCAAATATGTCGAGATGACTAATGTTAGGCTTCACACCTATAAATACTTCTTGAGGAGTTTTGTTTTCCAAAGCTTGATGAGGCACCCTATTTTGAACATATACGAAAACATGTGAAGCTTCGGCCCAAAAACATTTAGGTAACTTTTGATCATGGAGCATCGCTCAAGTTGCTTCTACTATAGACCTATTATTCCTTTCAAATAGACCATCTTGTTTAGGGGTATATGGCACAATTATTTACTTCTTGACACCTTCCTTTTTGAAAAAGTCAATGAATTCATTTGACATGTATTCTCCACCATCATTGGACCTAAATATTTTTATCTTCTTCCCTCTTTGATTTTGAACAAACGCTTTGAACTCCTTAAATGTTTCGAAGGCTTCATCCTTATGCTTCAAATAGTATATCCATGTCTTCCTTGAAAGTTGTCAATTAATGTGATGTAGTAGAGATATCCACTACTAGAGTGCACGGGCATCAGTCCACATACGTAGGAATGAACGAGATGGAGGATGTTAGTGGTATTGTTTTCACTAGAGGGGAATGGTATCCTTATCATTTTTCCACTAACACATCCCAGACATACTCCATCATGTTGAGCTTGAACCTTTGGAATCCCTGAGACAAAGTTATATAATTTTACAAGAGCATCATAATGAATGAGCCAACCTCCTGTGCCATAATTCACTTAGATTATTTGTATTATGAGCCAATGCTAGTAGTGGTCTTTCAATGACCCTGTAGAGTCCTTCATATCTTGTTCCCAAAGTGAATGCAGTCTCATAAGTGATCTAATAGGCCAAGTAAGAACCTTTCCTTTGATGAAAGGAACCTTCATCCCTTTGTCTTCCAAAGTAGATATTGATATCAAATTCTTCTTTAACATAGGCACATACATTACATCATGTAGTACAATAGGTTCCCCAGAATTCAAATGAAATTTCACAGATCCAAAACCTTTAACAGGATGGTGGAGTTGTCTCCAAGAATGATTTTCAAATTTGACTCCCTCTCTACCAAATTAGAGAGAACTTCCTTGTAACCAGAGAAGTGATGAGTCACCCCACTATCAACCAACCAACTATCCGACGAACCTAGAGGAGATGAACTAGTAAGAGCATAAATAAGAATATATTCAGATTGATTCACAACATTAATTTCATGCCTAGGGAATCTTAACTTATTGTGTGGATGACGATCTTCTTCATGGTCACTTGGAGCATCTTTTCTTCTCCTATCATTTCCTCCATTGCGGTCATTACTTCAGTCATCTCTCCTTCATTAATCATTGAATCTGTTGCTTTTAGTATTACAATGTGGTCCATTTTTCTTCTTGGGCAAATCTCGAGCATAGTACCCTTTATTTTGAAAATTGTAGCAATCATTGTTCACATATTCCTTTCCTCCACTATAATTTCGAGGAGGAAGCTTTCTTGAATTTGATGGACCTCCTTTCCCTTTCTTCTTCTTCTTCTCATGAGTGATGTATGTAGTAGGTTCTCCTTCTTCATTATTTTGAATCCTTCCTCTTTTTATCATCCTTGACTCTTCTTGATTGAGCTTTCCAACAATTTCATCAAATGAAGGGAGGACATTTTTGTTGCTTATACTAGTGATGAATGTTTCCCAAATAGGAGGGAGACCTTTTAGAGTCACGACCACTAGTTCCTTGTCATGGACAACTTCTCCAACTCTTTCCAATTAATATCTAATACAAGAGATCCTCATTATGTAGGATTGTATGGACTCTCCTTTTTTCATCTTGGTGTCTTTGAGTTGATTTTTCAAGGTGAGGATTTCATTCAAATTTTTGACCTCATACATGTTGGATACCTTATTATACATATCTGTAGACCTTCTCAAGTTTCCAACATATGCAAATATATTATCTTGTAATCCATCAATGATAATTTTTTTTGCTTTCAACTCATCTTTCTTGTGCTTATTCTTGGCAATAGTGGATGCATTCTCTGAAGGCTTAGGTACCTTTCCTTGAATGTAGTCTAAAACATCATTGTTATCAGCTATGATCTCCAACCTAACTTTCCCTGCAGAAAAATTAGACAAGTCACCCAACTTCTCATCAATATTGAACTAGGAAGTCATCTTGACTTTGACTATATTGGTTCTTTAAACTTTCCAAAGACGTGTGCTTCAAGGCTTGTCTCCTTTTAGGCTTGTCCTTCACCTTAGCTCTAATACCATGTTAATTTATAGAGTGTTCTATGATGTATCAATTACTTTAGCTCAATTCCAAAATTTGATTGGAAATATTTCCAATTACAATTATTATTTCCATTCATCAACAGTAATTGAAGATAGAAAAATATATGCAATGACAAAGAAGACAATCAGCACATCAACAAGAGACACGAGACTGGTCAAAGACCAGGGAAAAACCTCACTAGGGGGAAAACACTTTGAAATTCTTCTTTTATGATATTTTCATAAAATGTTCAGTAGAGAGTACAATGAGCCCAATACAATATGATCAGCAATACAACCCAACAAATTCAGAAACCAATTTATAGTGGCAGAATATATAAAAAAAAAAAACTTGATTCAGAATTCAGATAGCTTCAGAAAACTTCAGGTGATGGTCAATTGTAGTCAAACCCCTGGCACTCTCCATTCACGTTAGCATGAGTGCATATGTAGCTCCATATATGCTACCTTATCCTTAACATGTGTGCATCTGTGGATGAAATTTTTCAGTGTTGTGTGTTGTTATACAGGAATAGTGTCCACACGGATACTGCTATTCCCACTAAGATGGGTGGCTATCTTAGAAACAAACAATCAAAGTCTACTATTGATTCCTTTTATGAAAATAGATGAGAGGAGAACCAAGAGGGCCAACCTGAGTCTTGCGCTCGATTTCCTCCCTCTCTTGATAGAGTTTTGCCGCTTGCTCTTTGTCTGCTCAGCTTCAAAAGGACTTGTAGGATCACAACAACATACTACTATGCAAGAAACAAGGATCTAAGTTCATAAATAATGCAGGATCAGATGTACATTAACCATATACAAGCATATATAAACAAGTACGCCAGAATATGGAAGGAAACAAGAATAGCTTTATTCAGATAAAAGGTAGCAAGAGGATTACAACCATGCGCAGCTCTAACCCAGCATCATCCTCTAGCTAAGAAGCCCTTCTTCACCTCAAGCAAAACAAAATCACCCAACACTGTGAATGTACACTAGAATACCAACGACACTTCTCTATAAGTTACAAAATTCCAACCTCTAGATCTCTGTGAAGAGGGAACCATATATAGATGATTACAGAGAGGTGAGTCATATTTTGGGATCTTGATTAGTGTCATTTATCTGATAGTTCCTGCTTCCACTTGGAGAATGAAGATCTCTTACTCATCCGTGGTCGAAAATGGAGTGGCAAGTGTCAGAGGGGAAGCTTCTGGAAGATTCCATGATCTTCCACCTCGCAT
>APFE030046872.1:0-24493 GCA_000404065.3 Pinus taeda | reverse complement strand
GTTTTCATTTTAAGGTACTGTAATGATATAACATAAGAAGTACGTATGCTACAGCTTTTGATGCTTTTTGGGTTTTAAGTACATATAGTACGCATTGCCTTTGAAATAAAAGGACTTTCCCTGGTCGATAATTAATGTGGCACTTGAATGTTTAATTCACAACAATCCAACTAGCCAACAGTGATATCCAAGCCTTCTTGATTTGTTGCTTGCTTTATTTGCTTAATAAACTCCTTTATCTCCCGCATGATGACATCATTTCCTTTTACTTATCCAAGTGAACCCACAGAAAGCAATCTATGTTTCTGTGCCAGGGACTCTAAACCACTATGTCATTGAATATAAGTAGTTATGGTGTTGGTCACTTGTTCACTAACATGGGTGTAATTCTAAGTATGAAGTCTTAATTATGTTTTTTCCACCTTGGAAACCAATCTATACTTCTTCACCAACAATTTAGGAACATCAAGATATTTAATGCCCCAATCCATAATCAAATCTACAGCCCTGATTGTAATCTTTAGAAGGTATAGGGTCTCTTAAGATTTCTTTTGAATTTTGACCAGGGGTGCCACCACCTCATGCAAGAGAATCATCTCATTGTATAGCTTCTTCATGGTGTCTTCCATTGGCTTTAACTCCTTATATATCTAACTACATCTCCGTTGTGTTGATACAAGTAGAAGAAAACCATTGATTCCCTATGGAAAGGAAATCAACCTATTGCTTTGTGGTAGCTAGCACTTTCCACAATCATGCACTCTCACTCAAAAGATGATTTGTATTGTCCTATGTTGTTGTCGCAAAAGCCACATTCGTTGCCATGACTACTTGGGGATTTCTCCTGATACTAGATGTTATCACCTTATCTATGCGTATGGACACTAGATGAACAATATCATAAGGAAAGTACCTCCACCTTTCTTATACAATCATTTTCTTTATCTGATCAAAGGGGAAACTAGATACATTCATAACCATGTCATCACGTGGAGGAACAATTCCCATTTCGTTGAATGGGAGATGGCAATCAGTGAGAGGAGCTTCTAACTGAGTGTTAGGTTCATCTGTAATTAGTTCAATGGCATCCTCCTCCTTTAACTCTTCTTCGATAGCTTTGAAATGAGGTATTATGATAGCCAAACAGAGATCATATGCGAAAGTTATGACCCCAGGAAGTTGATGCACCAATTTACCCAAACAAAGCCCACATTTTTTACGCTTCATCTCCTAGGGTTAGGTTTTTTGGATGTTTAGGGCTTTCCATTGTTTCTCAATAATAAATAGGCCTTTGAGCCTCATTGTAACATAGTTCAAAGGCATATAGCCACCACATCTCTTCTCAAAGATAAGCTACCATCGCCCAAGCTAGTTTATTTCCATTTATGTATGTAAGCATATTTCAATTCTTTGATATTAATGAAATGAATTTGTATTTTTTCTACATCTTTTTGTTTATGTGTATATCTTTATTTTGTTGCGTACTTGCATAAGTCTGGATTAGTGGTATTAGAGTAGTCTTATCTTTCTCTATTTTTCTTTGCATGTCCCCAACAAGGTCAAGTTATAAGGAGTTAGGGCTCAAACTAGTTGAACCTTTACAAGACAAGCCTCACAAACACCAACAACCTCCCATGGAAAAAGAAAAGAAAGATGAGGGGGTAGGATATCCTTTAAAAATATTGCTCGAGGAAGCCCTTGAGCGACAAAGGAAGGCAATGATAGATAAATTTGCCCAGATCCTTTGACGGATAGCCATAGGCAACACATCTTCATCCAACACCCACTCTCGAGGAGCCACTCCTTTTAACATACAAGTTGACTTTTACATTCCCATATTTGAAGGACACATAGATGTAGACGTCATAGATAGATGGTTAAATCTGTTGGAAGGATATTTTTCAATTCATGACTTTTCCAATCGAGAATTTTTTTAGTTTCGCACTCCTCAAAGCCACCCCACATATCAAGGACTAGTGGGAAACCTACTGTGAACAAAAGGACAAGAGGGAATCCTCACTATTTTCATCCGCACCCACTTGGAATTATTTCTGAGACGCCATTAAGGAACAATATTACCTTGTTAGGGGCTATGAAGATATATACATAAAGTTGACCACGCTGCGACAGTGAAGGGACCATGATGTGTTAACGTTCACAAATTTTTTCCATACCCTTCACACGAAGCTGGGTATCAAGGATTTTGAGCATAATTTAGTACTCAAGTACTGTGACTATATACACAAATACATCTAGGACAAGATGGAGTTCTTGGCCATCTCCTTGCTTGGCATCGCCTATTGATATGCTGTCAAGATCGAGTAGAAATTCAAACAGAAGAAGTGAGACTTTGGATCTGCGAATCTGAAGCAAGGTAAAAGCATCCCCAAACCATAGAACAAAGTAAAAAGTCAAGGCAGGGTGACCTAGGACAACCCATCGAATACACAAGAAAATAACAACACCATGAAGACAAAGAAGGACACGAGGAAATAGTGTGAGTTCCATAAGAGCCCCACTCACAACACATGTGAGTGTCAAGCCAAGAAATAATTGGTGGCCGAGCTGAAGGATTATGAATTAGATGCATCTTCCAACTCTGAGTCATAAACTGATAAGGGGAATGACAAAGGGACGCAGATTATCGATGTGGAATTTAGTGCCACCGTTACCACCACCAAGATCCAGAAGGGTGAGCCCAGAGATCTAGAGGAGGGGGAGAAAAACTTCCACTCACAGATGTGGGTGAAGGGCTCTCCGCTACAGTTGATTGTCAACAGCGGGAGCCAAAAGAACCTCATTTCGGTAGAAGTCGTGAAGTAGTTGGGCCTACTGGCCACATCACACCCGCAGCCATACACCATCAGGTGGCTTCATCAAGGGAAAGATCTTTGCATCAGCCAACAGTGTCACCTTCCCTACAACATCAAGCCCTTCACAGATGAGGTATTCTGTGATGTTTCTCCTCTTGAAGTTCATGATGTTTTATTAGGCCAACCATACTTGTGGAAGCGACATTTTTTGTATGACTCTAGGCCTCAGACTGTTACTATTTCTTTTGGAAATATGTTTTACAGGATATAAGAGGTAGCACCACCTATCATCATTTCTTTTACCACTGCAAAGCAATGTAGTAATATCATTTCCCATACTGGGAAATTTGTTTTCCTTATGATTCACCCTCAAGGAAAGAAGAAGATTGTAGCCATAACCTCCAGACAAGGCTCCTCCACATAGGAGTACAAGGACATCTTCACCTCACCCACAGGGGTACCTCTACATTGTCAGGTCAATCACTCCATTGTTCTGACCCCAATGGACCAATCTATCAGTGCTCTATTGTGGATACCGATGAAATCAAGAGGCATATTCAGGAGTTGTTGCATAAAGGGCACATCACGCCAAGTTCATCACCCTCTAGGAGCCCGATCATGTTGATATAGAATAAGGACATAACCTAGAGATCCTGTATTGACTATCAGGTGCTAAAAAATATCATTGTTTGGAATAGGTATCCAATCCCACAGATTGATGACTTTCTGGACCATCTCAAGGGGGCTAAATATTTCAGCAAGATCGACTTGAAGCTTTGTTATCGCTAGGTACCGATCGAACCCTCTAATGTGTGGAAGACTTTCTTCAAATCCAAGGAGGGCCTTTTTGAATGGCAGGTCATTCCTTTCGGGTTGACGAATTACCGTGCAACCTTCATGAGGTTGATGGATGACATCTTGCGACCCTTCACCAACTCATTCATGGTGGTTTATTTGGATGAAATTTTGATATTCAGTTAGAGTTTGGAAGAACACCTCCACCATCTTCGACGGGTCCTTCAAACCCTACGACAACACAAGTTGTGTTCCAATTCGGAGAAACACACTTTTGGTATGACCCAAGTTCAATATTTGGGGTACATCATTGATGAGTTGGGTGTGCATGTGGACCCAGCCAAGATACAAGTCATTCGGGATTAGTTAGCCCCAAACACTCTAACATAGCTCCGCATCTTTCTGGGTCTTGCCAACTTCTATCGCAGCTTCATGTTGGGGTTCTCTCATATAACTTGGCCTTTAAGTCAATTCACCAAGGGAGGAGTGAAAGAAAAGTTCTTTTGGTATGAATCTCAACAGAAGGCATTTTTTGAGTTGAATCATCGCCTTTGCTCTACACCAGTGCTCACATTACTAGACTTGAATAAACCATTTGAGATCAAGACAGATGCCTCTAACCATGCTATTGGTGTAGTTCTTACCCAACAGGGGCATCCAATGTCATATCACAGTGAGACACTTTTAGACACAGTATGAAAGTATCCCATCTATGACAAAGAGATGTATTCCATTGTGCATGGATGTTGACAATGGAAGAATTACATTAGAGGGAAGGAAATGGTCATCCACACAGACCACCAACCCCTACAGTTCATACAAGCACAAGGGAAGTTGCAGAATGATCACCATAAAAAATGGTCCACATACCTACAACAATTCAATTTGAACATTAAGTAAAAAAAGGGAAGCACCAACAATGTTGTAGACTGCCTTCATGGCGCTGACCACTGTTCTTGACTCTTGTGGGCACGAGACTGCAGGTTGGCTACATCTTTACAAGAGCGATCCAAAATTTAGCAACACATAACAGACACTCCTAGAAGGTAAGCAAGTTCCAAATTTTCACCTCCAGGATGCACTATTATGCCACCTGGGACACTTTTGTGTTCGTTCAAGTGAGTGTGTCAAGATGATTTGGGAGGCGCACTACAGTTGGGTTACTGGACATTTCGAGATAGAGAAAATAGTGGCATTATTGCAGAAGTATTTTTAATGGTCAAACCTTTGATAGGATGTTGGGAAGTACATTAGGTCCTGCATTGTCTTTGCCATTACCAAACCAACCATCAAGAAGCAAGGCCTATATACTCCTTTTCCTACTCCTAGTCAACCTTGGGAATCCATCTCCATGGAATACATGTTGGACCTTCCTTCTACTAAGCATGGAAATGACTGTGTTTTCGTGGTTGTCGATAGATTCTTGAAGATGGCCATTCTGGTGACCTGCAAGAAGCGTATCATAGTAGAAATCACTGTTAAGATCTCCTTTGAATGAGTGTGGGTACATTTTTGGATCTCACACACCATTATCTCAGATTGCGACAACAGGTTCCTAAGTACATTTTGGTCAAGTCTTTGGTCGATATTGGATACCAAGCTCACTAAGTCTATGAATTTCCACCCCCAAATTGATGGCCAAACATAGGTTGTCAATAGGATGATCATACACATTTTTCGTATGTACAATTCAAAGCATCTATGCACATGGGATGAAAGTCTCCCCTATGTCCAATACAACTACAATAGAGCTCTCCATAGCTCAAATACCACATCTCCTTTCAAGTATGGTTGGGATTCCAGCCATTATGTCCCATTGATGTGGCCATACCATTTGCAGCTACTCAGGAAGATTCGGCTCATGTCTAGTCTGAAGCTGATAGGGTTAATAGCTGCATTGTGTGCATTTAGCACATCTGCTAGAAGGTCCATGACATATTGGACATAACCAATGCTAAGTACAAGTAGCGTCATGATCAACATCGGGTACCACACAAGTTCTAGGTGGGTGATAAAGTTTGGTTACATTTATAGAAGGAGCGTCTCACTAGGCCCCACATCAAGCCTCACTTTCTCTGATATGGGCCTTACATCATCACTAAGGTTGTAGGGGACAATGCTTTCAAGCTTAATATTCCACAATTCCTTGGCCTGCACCTAGTGTTCAATGTGGACTGCCTTCGACCATACTTTGCACCATTACTGGACACATCATAGATTACAAAACGACTCACACCAACAGAGTTAAACCCAGACTGCACGAAATAGGCCACAACTGAACAGATCATGGACACACAGATCAAGAACACTCGCCAACAGAAAATCCAACTAGATCGGGTTATTAAAGTTGGCCAACTCTTGCACCAAGGCAAGTGGCTCACCAAGGACCAAGTTTAACATAAGTTTCCCCATCTCATGGAGGCACTCAATGCAATGGGGACCATTGCTTCCTAAAGGGGGAGGACTGATCCAGGTGGATATTAGTGGCCACCCACTTATTGCACTTGGACCCCCACCATTTTTTCTTTATAGTTTCCTTAATTGTAGTACAACCTACAATTTTTGGCAGTTTTTTTCGGGTCATAAACTTCTGGAGTCATTTTGACGAACTAAAAAACGTTTCTAGGGAAAACGAAGAGATTGAAAAAGTCCCAATCTAATAAAAAATTTAGTTTTGGCCTCCTCTTCAAGATCTTCGAAACGAGGTACTATGATAGCCAAATAGAGATCGTATGCCAAAGTTATGACCTTGAGAATTTTATGTACCAATTTTCCCAAACGGGGCCCACGGTTTTGGTGCTTCATCTCCTAGGGTCAGGTTTTTGGATGTTTATGGTTTTCCATTGTTTCTCAATAATAAATAAGTCGTTGAGCCTCATTGTAACAAAGTTTAGAGGCATGTATCCACGACATCTCTTCTCACAGATAAGCTACCATCACCTGAGCTAATTTAATTCCATTTTTGTATGTAAGCATATTTCAATTCTTTTATATTAATGAATTGGAGTTTTGTTTCTATTGCATCTTTGTGTTTATGTGTATATCTATATTTTGTTGTGTTCTTGTGCTGGTGTTGAAGAAGAGGGTGTGGTCTCTATAGACAAGGAGTGTGCTGGAGTTGAAGGAAAGGAGGATGTAGTCAATGATAATAAGGAATGTGCTCTTGTTTTGGAAAAGAAGTGTGCTTGAATGAGTGAAGGAAGTGTGCTCCACTAAGAGTTAAAATGTGTGCTTTCTCTAGGAGAAAAGTTGTGATTTTGTGCTTTTGTGTGATATTCATGTCAATTGAAGAAAGTTAATCGCTAAGTCAAAGAAAGCTAGTGCTTTTCCTATTTTTAGAAAGATGACACAAGCACTTCCAAAGATAAGAAGACGACACTTAGAAATTTTGACCTAGGAGGAAACACGACACTTAGGAATGTTGCAAGGATGATCGACAATTAGGAAAAACATGAAAAAATATCAAGATGACACAAGATAGCTTGAAATGACAGTTCATGTGGGCTCCAAAATTGACTAAGGAAAATATTTTGGAGGGTCATTGTCGCAGCGACACTAGAACACTAGATTTCAACTACAATTCTTTACTTGTAAATATAAATAGTTTCTTTTAATTATTATAGAATAGTATTAGAAAAGGCTATATATATGTGAGACTTTGTTCATAAGGTGGAAGCTACTTTACCTTGAAAAGCATGAGAAGTTTAGGGAATAAACCATGAGAGCTTCATGGAATAAATTATGAGAGCTTTAGGGAATAAATCAAGGAGTGATTTATGGATGTCGAAAAATCTACTTTTCCTACAACTTAGCTCTGAATTATGGAGACTTATACGGAATTTGGAACCTCAATAGGTTGTACCCAAATTCAATCTTGATCTAGCTAGAATTCCAAATGGGAATTCTACCCAACTCTTCTCTAAACGAGTTCTATCAATCTCATTTACTTCTTCTATAGTCTCTCACATAGATGAATTGTTTTCCAATTTTGGTTGCATGCATATATTTCATTATTTTCTCAATTAAATATTATTCACCACATCTCAAAGAATTTAACATAACGCACACTATAATATAAAAAGTCATACAAAATGTCTTTGGTGAAACTGCATTTCCATTGAACAAAGGAAAACAATACTTGCATAAAATCATAATCATACATTCCCTGATTTATTCCCTAGAGCTCTCATGATTTATTCCATGAAGCTCTCATGATTTATTCCCTAAATCTCTCATTCTTTTCAAGGTAAATTAGCTTTTTCCTTATGGACAAAATCTCACCTATCCATAGCCTTTTCTAAAACTATTCTATAATAATTAAAAGAAACTGAGAATATGTACAAAAAACGAATTAGAATTACAAACAAAGAATTAGAAACCACTTTTGGAGCTTTATCTCCAAAAAATGTTGATTTTTCAAAAATGAATTAGAAGTTCAGATGCTCCTACACCAGACTCTAAAGGTAGAAAATTTATGACGTCCTGGTCATAAGCCTTTGATGAACCAATCCTCCTTGATCCCAAACTTTTTATTGTAGTTGATTATCTGTTTCTTTATTCTCCTATTCAATTGCTTCCATTGTTGTTACCTTCCAATTCCAAGAGTTCCAAACTTTGTTTTGCATCTATCCATTAACCTTACTGATGCAATATTCCACATTCATTTTTCTCCTACTTCTAACTTCCTTTCTTACATCAATGTGCACTCTCTCTGACACTTTCATCATAATATTATGCAACCTCTATATTTCAACATCCAATTTGGATTTCAGTCAAAATTCATTGTTGTCTACTCTCAATTGTTGCATAAGAATTCTAGAATTCTTATCTTGCTCCTCCTCCCCAGCATATGTCTCTCAACATATGTTTAATACAATTGAATGTCTTCTTCCTTGTTGTCTTACAGCAATATTATTGATGTCTTCTCATTGAAATTTGTTGTTGTTGTTCACCAATCATTGCATTTTCTTTTCATGCATGCCACTATTATATGGCACTCTAAGTCATTCCTATCAACTGAGTTTGCAAACAATATGAAACCCTTGTTACATGTATCTCTTGTCATCCATTTCTTTAGAAATCTCATCTCTTTCTCAAAATTTCTAAACATTTGCTTTGAATGTTGTACTTGAGGCTCAATTTCATCTTCCAGAAATAATTCAGCTTCTATTTCTTTAATTACATTTTCATGTTCATCAACACTTCTTGCAACCTTATAATCAATTATAAAATTAAAATTTACCTATGGTTAATTATATGTTGTAAGCATCCCTTCATTGCTAGGCACATATGAAAATGTTTCATCTCTAGTTTTGGATCTCTTCACTTGGCTCAGGTCCTCTCAAAACTTTTCCAATAACTCTAATTCTTCTTCATGTATCTCAAGCATTGCATCTGAATTCTTTTTCTTCTCTCTCCTTTAATTATCTCCACTACTCAAATTTTCCCTATTATCTGCACCAATAGGTCCTTGCAACTGCTTACCAATAATTTCATTTATGAATTGTACATGATCTTCACTCTGATTGTCGCTAATAGAAAATTATGCTTCATATCCTCTAGTATCAAAATTCTGATTTTGTTCTTAGGTTATCCTTTTGCAAAGAATATTTCTATCATCTTCGTCAATATTCATGACAACCTCATATGACTATCTTTCTTTCTTGTCCATGTAACCTACAAACATACACAAACCATTAGAGTTAAAATCATAAGGCTTGTGGCCTTATTTGTTGCCTCAAACATTAACTTCTCACATTGGTTTGAATTTCTCAAATAGTTCATGAGGCTTGTAGTAAGTCTCTTATTCCCTTCATCCTCCTCTCCAAGGATGTCTCCTTGCTTTGGTGTAATAATTTCATCCATAATTCCATTAATCGAAATTTCTTTGGTATTTCCTTCATGAGGAGACTTTGCATCATCTACAACTACATGACCTGCATTCATAAGCATTTCATTCATTTTAAAATCATGAGATCATTGGATCTCATTAGCTCCATCCTCATCTTCAACAAGGATAGGTCTTTGTTCAGGTTCACAATAGTGAACTTTCATTTCTGCCGCCCTGATTTCTCTCCTTAACTAGGCACACAACCCGTGCTTCAACTGCACTTGCAACTTAGGTCACTTCACTCTCTTCCACAAAATCCATTTGCACCTTTGGTCTTCCTCACCTTCCTATAGCAGTTCCATTTGTACATTCATATGTACTTTTATCTCGATCAACTTCCTCTTACTCATTTTTCTCTTTATGTAATTTTCTTTGGCATCTTCTTTTATTCTATTGTGGCTTCTCTCTAAACCCAAGACATGACTATCAATAATCATATTTCTTCTTCCTTTGTGAACTTTGCCTTGTCCACTTGTAGAATGCACCCAAGCCTGTACAATAACAAGTTACTCCTTAACCTATTACAATACCTCACAAAGCTATCTCTGAACCTGGCCTCTTGGTATGTTTGGTTCTAATACTCTAGAACCTCTTGAGCTTCTCTGCTCCTTTTAGGCTTCTGCAGATCTTCACTTCCTTTGAGAACGTCCACCTATCCCCCTCCTTCCAACCTCAAGCTAGAACTTGCAAAGATTCTTTACCACAATTCTTCAAAGAACTTCCTCTCTTCTTGGTTACAATCCTCCTAATGTAATCATCCTCGTCACTGCTACCTGTTATAAAAAATTTACTTCACAAATTAGTTGAAAACATAAGACCACTTTACCTCTTTGTTCAAGCTCATTCGAACATGCATACTGTAGTTGTAGTGTTCAATCCTTCTATTGGCTCTATTGTTGCAGTCCTTCACTATTTTTCCTCATCCAAAGAATATTCTTCTCCATATTGCTTTGAAATCCAAATCCATTCTTCTTTTATCCAAGTAGGTTTCCCTCCAAAGAACTTCAATGTTCTTTCTGCATAGAACTTTGATTCATACAATCATCAATATAAATTGTAAATAAAACAATTTACTTCAATTAGATTTTTCAAACCTTTGATGTTGCAATCTATGAATTTATCCTATAAAGAGATCAACCTACAAATATCATCTCCTGCTCAAATTCATTAAAACACTAAAGCTTCACCTGTCAAATTTCACCAAATCTGATCCTTTTCAAGTTTTGCAAGCTCTACCATTCTCTGGTCTTCCCACAAGAGCTTTCTAGCCCTGATACCATGTGATCAAGGAAAAATTTACTTTCCCTACAACTCATCTCTGACTCATGGAGACTTCTATGGAATCTGGAACCTTAATAGGTCCTACCGAAATTCAATCTTGATCTAGCTAAAATTCCAAATGGGAATTCTACCCAGGTCTACTCTAAACGAGTTCTATCAATCTGATTTACTTCCTCTACTGTCTCTCACATAAATGAATTGTTTTCCAATCTGGATTACATGAACAAATTCCAGTGTTTTCTCAATTAAGTATTATTCACTACATCTCAAAGCATATAGCATAACACACACAATAATACAAAGAGTCATACATAGAGTCTTTGGTGAATTTGCATACCCAGAAAACAAAGGAAAATAATACTTGCATAAACTTAGAATCATACATTTCTATCTTGCCCTGATTCTACATTCATTTGGCCAGCTTTGCCCATAGGCTTACAATGATTAAATACAAAGTTAGTGGAAAAGTATATTTTTTTATATCCATAAATCACTCCTTGGTTTATTCCCTAAAGCTCTCATGATTTATTCCATGAAACTTTCATGACTTATTCCCTCACTCTCTCATGCTTTTCAAGGTAAATTAGCTTTTGCCTTATGGGCAAAATCTCACCTATCCATAGCCTTTTCTAAAACTAAGAAACTAAGAATATTTCCAAATGAAGAATTATAATTCTTTTTAAATGTTGAAGCACCTTTTGGAGCTTTATCTCCAAAAGCCTTGATTTTTTGAAAATGACCCAAAAGATTAAACTAAATTTAATTATTAAAACATATAGAAGAAAAATAAATCAATTATGAAAATATTAAATCTTATACCAATTTAAAGTTTAACAATAAGAACTAAAACATAAAACATAAATGAAGTTAGTAATAAATGGAAGTCAAAATACTATAAAAATTGCATCAATAATATAATTTGAATGATTGAGAGGTTATTTTTCAACATTACAAGTATTTAAAAACAAAATAATATTTTCAAAATTATTACCAATAAAAACTAGAATATGAATATTATTGATAAAAAGGAGTTGAAAATAACACAAAGATGGTATAATAATGTAATTTGACCAGAATATTATAAAAATTAGTACCAAAAGCTCTATATCAAAATTAGTCATTTTATTAACACTTAATAACACATAAAGATGAACAAATTCTTAAAATTTGTGATATAAAAAAGGTTGATGAAAAGCATCATTTTATTTAACAAGCAATATCCTTAATGAATTCATGGTTTGTTTTTTTATTGATTAATTCAATCGTTTTGTATTTGGCATTGCCTTATCTAGAATTCAGCAAACAAAAACTCCTTAAATTCCATTAGGAAAGATTTAGAGTCGAAAGTTTGTTGGTCTTCCACCAATATGAGGAATGCAATTTCCCACAAGATTGGAGGCTAAATGAGATTGGAGGCTCATGAGTCCCTTTGGATAGAGGGAAGTTTTGGATAAACCAATGAGGAAAAAACAATGAGAAATCGATATTGTTGTACTATGAATGAATCTCTTTTACTAATCTTTCTTGCAAGTAAGTTGGAACTATCTAGCAATTATTCAACTTCTAGAGAATAGGTTGGACCATGACCCAATGTACCTAACTTAGATATTCTCTTTACAACACAAGGAAGCTACTAGGCTCGCAAACACTTTTAAAAACTTGTTTGTTTCGGAATAAGTAATCTTTGTTGTCCCATCTTTAATTGTGATAATCTAAGTCAATTCAATGACTGAAAAATACTTCCATCACATATTTGAGTCCATGAAATTATAATTTTGTGCTTATTATCATTTTCAATAGATAGATTTGGGTTAAAGTCACTTGAAAAGACATTTAAAAATATGCTAATTTAGTGATTAGTTTATACCACCAAAATGATTTTAATATTATTTTTATATATATATATAATAATATATATCACCAACATTATTATACAATAAACGTTATAAAATATTTTTAAACAACAAACTTAATAATAACAAACTTACATAAGGACAAACTTCTATAACCTAGGGAGACTCGAGATCATACCAAACAGGTAGAAGGATATGCTGTTATAACCTCGTTGAAGGACAGGGTGATATAATCTCCAGAGATTAGAAAGAGTACAAAAGGCCATGCCTGGGAGAGAGTCTTGGTTGTCTACTTCCCAAAAACAAGGGTAATCTACATCACACTGAACTTCTAGGAAAAGCCATACCACCTTCATGTAAGGAATCTCAAGATATCAGAGGCCCCAGGCAACAGAGTCCATGCTTGAGAGTGGTGGGCCTTCAGTGTCTACCACTACCTCCAAGTGTCCATTGTAATCTAATTGCAGAACATGTATGTCCAATTCCAGCACTGTAATGTCTGGGTGTTTTAAGGTTCTATTTTGACAAACTGGTTGAAGTCAAACTGATATTTAACTGGTTGCAATATCATGGAAAGATTGTGACAACTTTTTCAACTTCGTATACTCTTTATATTGTACCAGGGAATCACTAAAACGAGATTGACCCCACTTAGATCAAAAAAGTTTGAAAAAGTTCCCTATAAAAACAAACCTTTCCATGACATGCCACTCTTGTAAAGTCCTTTTCCCCACCGCCCATGATGCGAAAGTATCAGACATCTTAGCCTGTTTGAAAGCTTTGTCACACTGGTATTATTGACCTCTAATTATTAGACAACTATAGAACAAAATGGCTTCTGTTTGTACATGCATGTACTGATCACATTTGACCTGCTCCTCAATCTCTACACAATCCCGGATTCCTTGCTGTCTCATGCTAGAGAAGTCCGTGCCTGCCTGCAGACCTAAAACTCGGAGCTGGCAATATCCTTTTCCAGTTTCCATTATCCACACAAATTAAAAAAAACAACCATCAGACTGCATTGCAGGAGCCATTGATGGCCAATATTGGTACAGCCACACCCTATTTTGTAAAAGGTGTCGCATGGAATAGGCTATTCTGGTAGGATAATTTTGCTGATGGTTGAAATTCAAGTATGGGTTTAGAAATCTATTTGCTGGTTTTAAAAATCCATTTTCAAAATATATATATATATATATTTTGGTATCCAGATGAAATGACAATTATTGACAATTAGGTTGGTCCTGTAGTTGTGTGACACTTAGTTGTGTGACACAGGGTTACTTGCCGGTCTTGTGACACAGGGTTGATTTACTACTATTATAACCTTTGTGACATATTGTCCATTGCTGGTCTAGGTCCATTCTAACCACTACCACTATAATCTTTAGGTGCTTAAGCATGCTTCCTCCGGAAACACGTGAATCCAGGGATTTGAACCTCAGGTCTTAACTCTTCATTTTCACGACCATTGCGAATTGAGCTACCAGTAGACTCAAAATTTTCAAAACAACATAATTTTCATTGTCAAAATTGTGACTTTTCATCACTGAACTCCTACCCTAAGAGGTGGGAGACATACCCTATAAGAATAAAATGCTCCCTACAAGAATACAGCACCAGAAACAACAAGCAGCAGAAGCAGAAGCAGGAGTACGGTAAGAGTACAGCACGGCACAGAATGGCTGTTGGTGTGACGTGACCAAGGAATTCAAAGTAAACTTTGAAAAATACATTCCATATTCAGCGAAAATTACACAAAGGTCATTACCCTCTCTCCAAGCCCTTACTATGACTCAGTTTGTACCTTCATACAGTTTCCTATCTAAGCTCCATGATTTTGCAGAGGTGATTACAGTGGGTATTACGAATGATGAGTCTCGTACAGTCCTACTGTATATTTTGTGTTAGGTATATAGGCATACAAGTTAGCTACAAGTCCAGTCCAGGCCATATATGTACATTTCTACGAGTCAACTGCTATAACGTAATCTGCCACCCTATTTTCAGGTAACTAATGTACTTCGGATACTGCGCTACTAATATTATGGATAATTGAGCTACTAATCAAGTTCATACAGAGTACAAGTTCACAGAAGTTTGCTCTGAACTCTTCTTTCTTTTAACGTGTGCATTTCTGAGATGTTTGACAGGGGACTTGCAGGTTAAATGAGAACAGTTTGACAGAGGACTTACAATTTAAACGAGAGCAGTTTTTTATGCTTAAATAAAGGGAAGTGCAGTCCAGCCTGCGTAGGGGCATATATATATATATATATAAAGGAGAGTGTATTTTTTATTAATATATTTGTTATTGGTTGCTGAGTCAGTTTACTCTGTGTTACAACATTTCCTTATATGAATTACTTCAAAACACTAGTCTGTTTTTATGAATGTAAGATAGATATTTATTATTTGATTCATGGTTTTGCTGATTCAAAAAATTGTCTAGTCTTATTTGGAATGAAATTTCATTAAAAAGGTTCTACTTAAGTTTCTCTACAGTCTGTTTTTTATTGACTAAATATTTCTCTGCACTCTGTTTTTTATATACAATATTTAGTGTAGAGACTTCATGCACTTCTCTCTCTACATATTATTTCCCGTGCTCTGCCTCTATGCACACTTTGTTTTGCACATTTTCTGTTTCCATTTGGTACTACTACCCACTCACTTATTCATAGTATGTTTGTGCACAAGCTTGCCTCTCATACAACATGAGACTCATGAGATTCATGTACAATTCATTCGTAAGCACTTCTTGTCCATATTTAACATTAATTTCAGATATCATAGGTTAGGAAATCACTCCTCCACCTTTGCTCTTCTACACTCTTTTTTATTGGGCTCATTTCAAGATAACTTATAATATCAATAAATAGAATTTATCTTTATATTAAGGTGACTCAATGGAAATCATACTTTAAGATCGGCTCCTTATCACTCTTTATAAAGCATGATTGTGTTTAGTAACTTCTACTTATTATGGAATGACAAAGGGAAATTGATTATATTAGCAATTGCATCAAAGAACAAGGATTTAATAGTGAATACTAGGGCTTTATCGATCAAGACATATTTCCCTAAGTACAGCAAACAAATGGCTACAAGAAATAAGCAAGAGCCAATTTGCATCGACATGTTCAATTCACTTGTTCAAGTAGATAAAAAATTTCATTGATTGACTACATACCAGCAATATTTGAATGTGTCACCTAACGAAACGAGAAAAATGGAATTTGGACCACGAGACTAGCAAATGCTACATGCATGCCTGAACTCTTTGATTTCAAAGAAATAGTTTACTTGTGTGTGACATTTTGACCCAAAAACTAGAAATTTCAAGTTTGGAGTCATGAGGATGTTGAAAATGGAAACAAGAAATGCTAAAAATAGCACTTCTATAAATAGCAGTTTGGGTACTAGTGCTGGATTGAGCAATAGGGAATGAAAAATGGAAGTGCTAAAAATAGCAAAATAGAAGTTCGGGATGGATTCCAATTTTAGTCAGTCCTTGGACTAAAATAGGAAGTAAAATTCGAATTTGAACTTAACAACAATTTGAAAATAAATTAATTAATTCACCATGAGTTAATTAGTTGTGAAAAATCAAACATGAAGTCTATGTGAGAACATGCAACAGTTTCTCCATTAATTGAGGAATTTATCCATCAGTTAAAGAGATAAGGATGAGTTCTAATTTGAGTTGTAATTAGTTGGTTCAGTTAATTGAGTCAAGTCCTGTTAGATTGATTTAAACAGTTTTTTAAAATTAATGTGAGTTCAGTTAGTTAATGCATGCTTGCATATAACTGCCACACTTCAAATAACTGAATATTCTCTCATGAATAACTCATGCATGTCAGTTTAGACAGAGACCCAGTTGAGATCAAAGGAGGGACAATGTACTATCAGTTGGATGGATTTTTCCTATAAAGGAAGCTCATCCATGGAGAAGGATTTATCTCCTTCAGGATTGCGCAGTTAGATCAGAGGTTAGTGAGTGTGTGAAGAGGCCAATTCACACAAGTGGCTACATTGGACTCCAAAGAAAATTGCACAAAGAAATAGGAGGCTTGGAGGGTAGAGGAGAAGGTTTGAGAGAGGCCTTTGACTGTCTATGAGTAGCAGAGGGATTGCAGAGAGAGTGGGATAGCTTGTGCGCTGATTCCTTTTGTAATCCAAACTATATTTCCACTTGTATGATAATACAGAGTTCGGGTTTTAGGCTGAGGTTTTTCCTGGGTTATTTCTTCTGTGTTATGTGTGATTGCTTCTCATTCTCAGTTATATGTGTTCTCATTGATCGTGCTCAAATTGATTAAGTTATAAGTGTTGTAGAAGTAGATCTTGTATTGTGTTTTAGTATATTGCATAATCTGTTGATCTACAATGAGAATTTCTATAGTCGTCTAGTCCCCTTGACCCTAAAAGCATTCAGAAAGTTTCTTAAGCTACTAGAAACTACAAAGCTACTTAAGTTATAAGAGTTTGACACCTTTTTGGACTTAAGTTATCAAAGCCTAACACATTTTGGGACTCTTAGGCGAGCAGAATTGTCTAACATATTTTTGGACTCTTATGCTAGCAGGATGAACATTGCTCACTACTTCATCATGCCTTCTATATAAGTTTCTAATGACATTTCTTTCTTTGTGTGAAAAGGTGCATTCTACATCCCAGTATGAGGGAGATGTGATTATTTCCATACTCAGCTTAGGGTTGACATGTGTCTCTTTTAAAATAAAATTAAAATATTCTTATATAAAAAAATGTTAGTTATAATAAAAAAACAAAAAGGAATATACATATGTGGTTAGTTTTAATTAAAGTTATTATAAAGCATTAATCTTCGCATTCTCAATGTGCTAGTTAGGTTCACTATTGATATTACAACCTAGTATGAAGGAGATAGAGACCACATATAAATAATTCACTCACTCTTAACCTTAGATAGTCAATTAGCATAATTTGATTGTTGATGGTAAAAATATTTTACTCTAACTCTCGCGGATAGATAATCAAATAATACCATTGTATATCAACTTTATACTTAGAGATAAACTAATTAAAAAAGAACTTTTATTTTCACTTTAATTCTTATATTTTTAAAAAATATTCCAATAGGATTTAAATAAACTATTTCAATACCCATGTTAACTATTTTATTTAAATTATAGTAGTGCAAATTATTTATTTGTTTATTTATTTATTTATGCGGTAGTGGTATAAATTATTGTAAACATTCATATGTGGGCTCAATTAAAAAAATATAAAAGGTTAAAAGTAATATAGAACCTAATATAGGGGAAAATGAGTCTAAAACATTTAAATATGGCTCAATTAAAATAAAAAAAGTTAAAATTAATAAAATAAATAAAATTCAATTGTTGTATTTGTAATTGTGTTTTTATTAATAAATTAATAACATAAAGAAAATCATAATATACATATCACATTAAAATATATAATATATAAATAATAGCTATAAAAAAATATTTTACCATATAAATTAGAATAACGATTCTGTAATCACATTTAAATTTAATTAATAACCACATAAAAACTTAATACCTACAATGAACTTACAACATAACAAGATTCTTAATCATGGATATTCAACCCCACTTTACCATGGATATCATTAACTTGTAAATACGCCTTGTTATAATACCATGGGCCAATACCATGGCTTGTCAAGGCGCCCAAAACCAATAATACATTTCATGTATTTTATTTTAATTTATATACCTACAATGAACTTACAACATAACAAGATTCTTAATCATGGATATTCATCCCCACTTTACAATGAATATTATTAACTTGTAAATAGGATTTGTTATAATACCATGGGCCAATACCATGGTTTGTCAAGGCTACACACCCAAAACCCATAATTCATTTCATATATATTTTTTTTTAATTTTATAGAAATTTTAAGTAATCTAAAAGGAAAAAAATTATAATTATTTTTGAGAATATATTAAACTCTCTATCCTCAATTACAATAAAACTATTTTGTGGATATTTCATAGATATTAAATCAAAGATTTTAATAAAATTAAAAAGAGAATACTTTAAAATTTATAAAATATAATAATATTAAAGTATCTACCAAGTGATTAGATGATTCAAGTTTCTAGAGTTGCAATTTTTTTTCAAGTGTTTTCTCTGATCCCTCTTGGCGCTTGGTACATTCAGAGTTAAAATGGATCTTAATAAAAAAAATTCAAAATAGGTCATAAATAAAATATCTCAATATGATGTCAATGTCAACTACATATATATTATATATGATTCAAAACAAATTTTGTATATATTATATAAAACAATTGAAAAAAATAATTTTTATAGTCAAAACATTTCAAATAGTTTTACTGTTTTACATGGCCCTTTTTGTGTCAATTTTGTTTCAAATTTAGGAAAGATTTGATGGAATTGTAATTTTAAGCTATAGAATGTACTGAACTTAGCCAAATTCTTTTTTTTCAAGGTGTTGAGTCCATTTATGCATTAAAAAATGCAATTTAAGTCTAGATGCATTTTAAAAACAAGTGCCCAAAAAGATCAAATATTTCTAGATGTAAACCTTTTTTCCATGTTTTACACTCTAAAGAGGTTTGCACCTCAAGAGTGATTTGATCGATCCATGGTTAATAAGAATCTATATTGATTCATATTCCTAACCATAATATTTCCAAAATTCAAATTTAAATTTAATTAACAACCATAAAAAAACTTAAGACTTACAATAAACTCTTATAATTTCAAAACTTCATATTTAAATTTTGTTAAGAACCATATAAAAAATTAAGACTTAATATGAACTCTTTTTATAAGCTTTAAAATAACAAGTATGAAGAATGGTTATTTAAATTTGTTTTAATGTAATATGTGTATTGTGAATTTTTTTATTAATTATTTTAATTTTATTTAATAAAAACAAAATTGCAAATAAATTGGATAAAAAAAACTTTTTTATTTAACTTTTTATTACTTTTTTTAATGGAGTCCATTTTAATTTTTTTAAATTACTAATAATTAAATAAATAAATAATATGATTTAAGCTTTACAAAAAATACATGGAATATTTTTAGTAGTAGTAAGAGGTTGAGATTTATCTCAAAAGTAGTTATACCTTTTTCTTCATTTAATTTACAAAAAAAAATATTCAATCAAAGTAAAATAAAATCTATATAAAATATTTTGATTGTTAGATGAAGAATGATACTGGCTTGTGGTATTTTAACAAATATTTTTTACAAATTAAGAATCTCCATGGAGAAACTCAGAAATTGAAACACATAAAATGAATGAGGGTTGCAACTTACTGGTGAAACAATCACTCACTCAAGAGACAACACACTACGCCAACATACTCTTACATATATAGGATTACATTCTTGTTGAATGGATTCCTAAAATATAGGAACTGAGAAACAACAAAGGCCAGGCTTATTAATGAATCAATACAAACAAATATGTAACAAGACATAACATACACTATTATTAGGAGAATCTTCATATTTCTCCATTATTATTTGAACACTCCCCCTTAGTGTATTTTTCACCACACCCAATTGATTCCTACGTGTTTGAAATTTTTCCTTTCCAAGAGGCTTTGTAAAGATGTCACCCACATTTTCATTAGTATTACAATAGAGTAAATCATTTTTCTTAGACTACATCTTTTCCCTAACAAATGATAAATGTGTCTCAAAATGTTTTGATCTTGCATGGTACACAAGATTGTTAGCTAGTTTGATGGTTCTTTTACTATCACAATTGATAATCCTCGATTTTTTTGTACTTCTCTTGCGTCTTCAAGAACTCATTTCAACCAAATTGCTTCACAAGTAGCACTGCACAAAGCTTTATACTCATCTTTAGTTGATGAAAAATAAACAATTGGGTGTTTCTTACTACTCCATGCCACAATCCCAGATCCTGGGTTGAATGCATATCCTAAAGTTGTTTTTTGTCATCATGATTTTTGTCCCTATCTGAATCATAATAGTCTATCAGCTCAACATTAAAATCATCAATATATTTAATACCAAAGTTAACAATTCCTTTAGATATTGAAGAACTTGATTTGTTGTTTTCCAATGGCTTTTAAGAGGTCTGGCCATGGATTAACTTAGGATGCTAACTTAATATGCTATGGTCTGGCCTGATTGTAGTGAGATAGTTTAGACTCCCTACTAAATGATGATACAATGTACCATCCTACTCTCTTGTCCCGTCGTTACTGTATAGTTTGAAATTATGTTC
The DNA here is from genome assembly GCA_000404065.3 of Pinus taeda. NCBI lineage: Eukaryota > Viridiplantae > Streptophyta > Pinopsida > Pinales > Pinaceae > Pinus > Pinus taeda. The sequence continues at coordinate 3,580 of APFE030046872.1, read as the reverse complement.
TAATGGTATTGATACTACCATACATTGACCCAATTTGATTATTTTGAGTAACTCCCTAGTATACTTACTTTGTGTAACCATGTTTGTCCACCTCTCCATATCTCAAGACCTAATCAATAATGCAATTCACCAATTGTCTTTCATTTCAAACTCTTATTATAGTTGTCCTTTAACTTCATCAATTAACTTAGAAGAATTTATTGGTATATAATGTCATCAACATACAAGGAAATTACAATAACATGTCCCTTTTGATCTGACTTGACATATAAATTTGGGTCACTCTTGATTTTCATAAAACCTTTCTAAAGAAAGAAAGAATCAATCTTCACATACCAAGATCATGGTGTATGTTTTAATCCATATAATGTTTTCTTTACTTTGCAAACAAGGTGCCCTTGACTCCTTTTAACAAACCCTTTTGGATGAGCAATTTATACTTCTTCTTTTACTTCCCCATTTAAAAAGGAAGACTTAACATCTAGCTTATGTAATTTCCATTTATGTTTTGTAGCTAAAGCAATAGTCAATCTAATTGTATTTAACTTAGATACAGGTGCAAAAGTTTCTTCATAATCAATTCCCTATTTTTGTGAGTAGTCATTTGCAACCAACTTGGCCTTATATTTATCTATACTTCCATCAACTTTAAATTTGGGTTTGAACAACCATTTGGATCCTATGGGTACTTTATTTTCAGGAAATTATGTTAAATTCCAAGAATCATTTTTCAACATAAACTCATATTCTTCCTTCATTTCATCTCTCCACTCTTTATTCTCATTAGCTTCTTTGGAATTCAAAGCTTCTATCACATTCATTACTTTAGTCATTAAGTCATAATATTTAAATCTTATTAGTGGTTGAGTTTGACAAGATGAACTTCTTGGTAATTTGTTGCTTTCATCTCTTCTCCTTATTTAAACCTTATTAGTGGTTAAGTTTGACAAGATGAACTTATTGGTACTTTATTGTTCTCATCTCTTCTCCTTATTTGTGGTCAATCATCTCTTCCTCTTAGTGTGTTGTGGTTGCTAAAGGTTTCCATGTTGCTAGATTATTACTCTTATTTCTTTTCTTACTTATCATCTACTTCCTCTTTGACATCATCATACTCATAAGGAATATCTCATGCATCATACTTGTCCTCCTTATGGCCTTCATCTACAAGATCATGAAAAAATACAACTATGCTTGCAAATATTTTATGTGTGTTGTGATCAAACAACTTATAAGCTTTATTATCAAAACAATAACCTATGAAAATACACGTTATAGCTTTTGCATCAAGTTTCCTCCTATCTTCTTTTGAAACATGAGAGAATGCTTTGCTACCGAACATTCTCAGATGACTTATCTCTAGCTTATAACCATAAAGTGCTTCAAAAGGAGTTTTATGATCTAAAATTTTAGTTGGACTTCTATTTTTCAAGTAAAGAACAATGTTAATTTTTACCTTTTAACATGCTTCGTGCACATTCTACCAGGGTTTTGTTCTTCCTTTCAACTACTCCAATATGTTGTGGAGTATATGGTATTGTGTATTATTGTACAATTCCATGGGATTTGCAATACTTGATGAATTCATTTCAACTATATTCTCCCCCTTGATATGATCGAAGGATCTTGATGTATTTTCCTATTTTATTTTCAACTGAACTCCCTAAAATATTCAAAGTGGTATCACTCTTCTCTCATGAAGTATACCCATGTATATTTCATACAATCATCAATAAATATCAATAAGTAATACACTCCACCTGATTATCTAGTTTGCATAAGACTACATACATCTGTATGCACAAGATATGCAACATCCCTTTTCCCTTTATCTATATGAGTAGGGAATTCTTCCATACGCATCTTCTATATTGCACACCCTTCACATGTAGAATATTGTAATCTTAAGTAATGGAATCCCTTCTACCATTCCACATTTTTGAGGTAGTAATAGATCATGCTAATTAATGTGGCCATAACTTGATGCCAAATAACTTCAACTGACATGGTCATGGATGTCAATGCTTGATGACTTTTGGTTGTCACATTGAGCTTATACAAACCTCTAATTATAACTCTTGTTGCAATGATCTTGAAGTAATATTGCATATCTTTCACCATACAATGTGAATTTACAAATTCAACCTTTAAGTCATCATCTATTATAGTGGAGTCTAAGATTATATTCTTCTTAATAGTAGGCACATACATCACATTATGAATTAGTTTAACATGACCATTAGGTAATGTCATTGATACATCACCATAACCTTTAATTTCGTGTGAACGATCATCTCCAAGATATATGTTTTCACCATTATTAGTTTCATGAAAGTTCTAAAAGAAATGCCTATTACAGGACATATGGATGGAGGCTCTAGAATCAACAAACCAAGTATTTGGATCATCTATTTCAGCAAATAGTGAAACATTTGTGACAAATAGTATAAATTTGTTTATGACATCATTCATTGTTTCTCCTCTATCAACAAAATTACCAATGCGCATCTTATTTCAATGTTTGGACTCATGATATTTCCTTTTCATGAAATCTCTAAAGCAGTGTCCAAACTTGCCACGATAAGGACATTTAACATCAACCTTTGGAAATTCCATACCTAGTTGTGATTGTATAAATGTTGGTTTTCCAAATGATGGATTTCCATGTGATGACTTTCCTCCTTCATTACCTTCCCAATGGTTCCTTTTGAAAGGTGGCTTCCCTTTTGCCATCAGTGCCAAATCAAAACTTTGAGGTTTAAGTTTCCTTCGCCTTTCTTCCTCTTGTATGAGTATACCTACCAACTCATCAAAAGTGGGAGCATTCTTCCTTACTGCAAGACCCGTGATAAAACTTTGATACTCATCTAGCATTCCACTTAACGTTATAGTGACTAGGTTAGTGCTAGATACTACTTCACCTATATTTCCAAGTTTATATTTAATGTCTTTAATTCTTGAAATAAAAATAGTGATACTTTTATTTTCTTCCATTTTAATATAAGAAACTTACTCTTCAAGGATAGGGGTCGATTTGTATTCTTTGATTCATACAAATCCTTGAGCATAATCTAGGTCTCATTCTATTTCTTGTAGTCTCTGATATGTGGTATAATGTTGTAGTTTACAAAAATTCTCAACAACACTTTTGCCTTAGTCTCTCACTTTTCTAAATCTTGAATAGATGTAGTTGTAGCTCCTGTAGTTTCCTTTGGCTTCACTTCATCACCACTTGATATTGACCATACATTGTATCCTTCCATCAATGTCTACATTTTAAACTTCCAACTCACGTAATTGGCACCATCCAACTTGGTTGCTTCATTTATATATGATTATGCTAGAGGAGTAGCCATCTAAAAGTAGAACTTTCTCCAACATTCAAATCAATAAATAGTTCTTAATCCTACACACAATGATTGGCTATTTAAAAAGAATCATAAACAACTTAAGAAAAGTCAAACCAGGTTTACATAGTTTCGTAGCAGTTGATTTTAATTTATATGCCCACAACAACTACTCACACCACGTTCAATAGATAGACTCTATCAACAAGTACCTATTCCTTTCTTTCCAAAAA
>APFE030046866.1:182104-214972 GCA_000404065.3 Pinus taeda | reverse complement strand
AGAATCTTTATGTTAAGCTCTCAAAATGTGAATTTGGCAAAACATCTTTGAATTATTTGGGTCATATTGTAGGGGGTGGTGAATTGAAGATAGATCCCTCTAAGATTGCAGGTATTGTAAACTGGCCTAAACCCCAATCTGCTACTAAAGTTAGAAGCTTCCTAGGAGCAGCACAGTATTGGGGAAATTTTATTTCTAACTTTTCCTTGATTGCAGCTCCCTTACATGCTTTAACAGGATTGAACAAGGTGTTTCAGTGGGGAGGCAAACAGCAGAAAGTCTTCGACACCTTAAAAGAAAAGATTAGTACAGCACCAGTACTAGCACTACCCGATCTTCAAAGACCATTCGAGATTGAAACTGATGCCAATGACTATGCCATGGGAGCAGTGTTGATGCAACACAGTAAACCCATATGTTATCATTCTGAGACATTTAATTCTGCAGTAGTTAACTATCCAACATATGATAAAGAATTGTATGCATTAGTACAAAGTGTGAAAAATTGGAAACATTATTTAATGGGCAAAGAGACAGTGATACATACTGATCACCAACCACTTCAATAGTTTCACTCACAAACTAAGTTGTATCAATCAAGACACTATAGGTGAATGGGTTTTCTACAACAGTTTCATCTTGTCATCAGATATAAAAAGGGCATACACAATAAAGTTGTAGCTATGTTGTCCAGACCAATCATAAATGAATCTGCTATACTTAAGCATAATTCAGCATTGCATGAAAGCTACATTGAACAGTATGCTCAAGATATAGATTTTAAAGATGTATATGCAACTTTAAGTCATGGCAAACAAGTAGAAGAAGTGGATTATCATGTTAAGGACCAACTCTTGTATCATTTGAGAAATTTATGCATTCCTCACACAGAAAGAGTAAAGATAATTCGAGAAGCACACACTTCTCTAATATCATGTCACTTTGGTATAAGTAAAACCGTTGCACAGTTGTAAAGATTTTGTTATTGGCCAAAAATGCATGAGACAGTTTCTAGATATGTAAGAGGATGTACCATGTGTGCTAAAAGCAAGCCTACCAATAGAAAACTAGGCTTGCGCACTCCATTACTAGTTCCTTCTCACCCCTGGGAAAGTATTTCCAGGGAATTTTTTGGGGGACTGCCTAAATCTAGAAAGGGTCATGACTATTTATATGTTATTTTGGATAGGTTTAGCAAAATGTGTAGTCTAATACCTTGTAACAAATAGATTATAGTTGAACAAACTGCAAAGTTGTTCTTTCAGCATGTATGGGTTTATTTTGGATTAACCACTTTCATTATATATGATCGAGATACCTGATTTGTTGGGAAATTTTGGTCAAGTTTGTGGGAATTGATGGACAACAGACTGAAGAAGAGCACAGCTTTTCATCTGTAGACAAATGGCCAGACAAAAGTGGTCAACAAGACAGTGATCCAGTTGCTTAGAGGCTATTACAACAAGCATTCCAAGCTTTGGAATAAACATTTATGTTATGAGAAGCATGCTTACAACCAAGCTAAACATTCTTCTACACAAAGATCTCTTGAGACCTATTTTGGTTTCACACTCAGGTCTCCCTTGGATTTTGTCTTTGGTAAAGACATTACAGTTGACGAACACAGTGATGTGGACAAGGCAACCAAGTTCATTGAACAAATCCAAGAGATTCACCAGGCAGTATAGGAACAATTGGAAAAGATCCAAGCCAAGTACAAGGCAAGGCATGATAAGTATCGGACTAAGCATAGTTTCCAAGTTGGTGACCAAGTCTGGCTATATATCAAGATACTTGCAAGATGAAGGTAAGAAACTGAAGCCAATAAGGTATGGACCTTTCAAAATACTTGAGAAAATTGGTGAGAATTATTTTTGCCTTGATTTACCAACTTACATGCACATCTACTCAGTTGTTAATGCAAACAGATTGAGACTATTTGAACCTTCATTGATTGAAGATCCCGAAGAGTAGATTCAATTGCCTTCTATTGATGATCTGTTACCTGAATATCTCAATGAGTTGTGGGAAGATATAGTTTAGACAGGAAGGTGAGAACTACGCGCAGGGGGGATGTTGAGTACCTAAGGATTGGACTCAAAGATTCAAAACCAAGCAGTGTGAAATGGATAGAAATTGGGCAAGCGAGGAATCTGTACCCTCACTTGATTGATGCTTAAAAACCAACCTTTGGTGCTCCAAAAGATTTTTAGTGGGAAGGCTATGATCTAAATTGGATCCTAAAGAAATATCTAGTTTTCATAACTCTGTAAAATTCATGCCAAAGTTTCAAATTCTTACAAAGGTCGAGCTTATCAGAAATATCCCCGAACAGTTGTAATTGATGAGCAACGCTGAGCAATGATGACACTCGGTCAAGCGTGCAGACTGTTGGCCCATGGTAACATGCGCTATCATGAAACAGCAAAATGGGAAGTCTTTTTGAGAAACAGGGGAGGTTTCTGATATTCGATTAGCAACAAGTCGCTAATCACATATTGTCAGGCAAACCCCCCATAAAAGAAAAATCCTCGAGCGACCCAGACCCGGAAAGTCAAAAACAGTACAAAATTCTCTGATTCCGTCAGAGGCGGGTCCCACATGAAAATCGGCATGATATGGGAAGGGCTTCGAGTGATAAGCAGTTTCAACCGAGTCTCACTCGATGCCACACACTGGGTGCCATGCATCCAGCAGAAGAGAGAAAAAACCACTCACATCAGACAGGTAAACGTCATGCAACTTACCTGCCCGATATGGACGGAGACCGTAGGATCAGGAGGCTCCAGATCAATAGTGGATATGCAATTCGATGGATGATTGAATTCAACAGGGTAAATAGGCCAAGTTGTATACAAGTTTGAAGTCCAGCATGAACGATGAGTTGGCAGAGGAATCATGTTAGCGGGCAATCTGGAAGTTCAACGGAAATAACGGCAGTTCAAACATTTCCAAGAGAACTAACACTCAGTTCGTTATGAAACATGTGGCCACCTCGTTGTAAGGCGTTACATAGTGATGATGACACAAAATAGGGGAATTCAAATGGATAGAGGCAGGAGAACCAGAGCGTCGGGAAGCAAAAACGAACAGTCAGAAAGCAGATTGGCTTTAAAGCCACGAACTGACAGAGAAGCAAAGAGATGGAGAGTTAGCCAAGAGTAGAGAACAGAGTCGAGCTTACCTAAAGGCAACATCGAGCCAGACAGAGAAAAAGAGAGTCAAAGAGTCTATGTACTCCAAGGAAGGCTTGAGATTTTCAAGCAAACTCCTCGGTAAATTCCTGTCATGTATTGAGTCTCAGATTAGGCTCATACTACTATGACCAATAGAGGTCGACTTTTAGTAAGGAGAGTCTATGTACTCCAGAGACTTGGGGGATCCAAGTCCAGTCCTACTGATTCATATATGTTCATTGAGACTCAAATTGAGCTCACTGTTGTAAAAACTCTGCTTTGAAAACATAATAGAGAGGCCACCACTGAAGGTTGGACGAGGAGACGTAGCCCAAGAATATTGGGTGAACTCCTTATTAAACTTGTCTTGTTTACATTTTTGCCTATTATGTTTTCACTAATTGCTTCAGTGTCTATGTATTTCGCAATATTATCAATCCGCTGCATAAAGTAACATAGGCACATCCATGCACATGAGTCTGTAATACCTTTAATTCTTTATCTTGGATAAATTCCAGATCAATCATTCACCCACATTACATAGACCATCTGTGTCACTTCATCGGCCTCACCAACCCAACATGGAGACCAAACAATGGGACCCCCACCTTCAACACAGACACCATACCTCCATGTACGTCACCATTCTCATGGGGCACCCTTCTCCATGTTTGTACATCTAAATCACCTTCATATTTTTTTTAGCAAGTGTGCAAATATTTTTTTTAGGAGAAATCCTCCCACCCATAGTTTCATGTCTTTTACCTAGAGGCAGTTTTTAGTCACCCTTGGTCAAATCTCACACATTTCCCATAGCCATTTACCATCTTCATGCCAGTCATAACATATTTACACCCACCCTAGAAATCCTACCAACTCCAGGGCTATCCATATCAGTAAAAGTGTTTTGACTACCACCATTTTCATAATAACTCTAACCTTGGGCCACATGTCCATATCCACTCATTTAGCCAACTTTCTTTATCATGCATTGTCTAACCCACACTATTACAGTCTATTTACACCTTATAACGATTCCCCAACACAACATGTCGAGCGGTTGATGCTTCTTTCTTGTCGACTTCAACACTCATATTCTAGGATCGAGGCAGTACCTTGGATACTCCCCCCTTAAAGGGATATTCTCACGTGGCACAATGGGAATCACTATTTTCCATTGATGTCATCAGTCCCATTGACATTCAACACCAACACAATTTTTCATGTTAAGTTGGTATCGTACTTAATGGTCGTTGTAGTTCTTTCATTTAGTTGAAAATCCCCGCATCACTAAGCACCTCATTCAACAATGATGGCAACATGATACGGGGTAGGTACCCAAAGTCGGAGACCCATGCATACCTTAGCAACTCATTCATAATTTTTTACCTTTTTTATGCATGGGGGAACCAAATTCAATCTTTTTGTCGAAGAAATTCCCTTGACGGCGTTAGCAATTATCATCATCAGCCACCAGCACATCAACCACCATAATGTTGACTCGACATAACCATTCCCTTTTTTATTGTAAAATTTGTCATTAGTCATCATAATGAGCATGGGACATGACCCGGATGCGGGTGTTAATGAATGCATTTAAGCAGATGAGAAACCCACGCGCCGAGTACATGTTGCCACGCCGCAGACAGGTGGTCGCCATGGGCTCTGGGCTGGCTTTTGCCCCAAGGGAATTTACGAGCCTTAATGGCTCTTCAATGCAGTTCATTTTCCAAGGTTCTGTTGACAGTTATCTCGCCATGGCGCATACATTCCTTATTCTGTGTTTGCATTTCGGCTCTGGTTCTGGGAAGTTAGCAGTTCAGGTTAGCGTGGAGGAGGGAGGCTCTGAGGGCAGCATACCCACCCTCGAGTCCTTCCCCTGCCCAATTCTTGCGGTGTGTTCTCACTCTGCTCAGGTGAATTTGACGGTGGCAGTTGGGTTGCAGGGCCATCGGGGTAACCTCTCCCACGACATTCCTCTTGGCAGACGAAGGCTTAAGGCAGCTAAGCTCCGTCCTCAGAGAGCTGCTAGGTATCTTGGGTACATTATGGCTCCACGCACTAGGTATCGTGGGCCTCGCAGGGGAGGCAATTCTGGGCAGCAGGGCGGCACAAGAGACAGTGGCCATTCAAGCCCAAGGCGTATCTCTCCACTGGCTTGTGCTTCGCCACCTTCCTGTGACTCGGCGCACTCTGATTCAGATTTAAATAATGCAGTGCAGACCGCGACTCTTTATTACCGCCGCAAGAGGAACAAGCCTGTGGTTAAAGCCATGATAACTGTCATTTTTGCTGAGGAGGATGAGGAGGAAGGTAGATGGAAGGCTGAAATGGAGGAAAAGACACCTCCCTCCTCGGACAACTCATCCAAGTTAAAGGACAGTTCTTACAGCCCAGAATTACAGAGCAGGATTGATGAGGAGAGCACCTTTGGTTACTCAGCGGAGCAGGCGGAAGCATTACAGGAAATCAGCAGCCTCAAAGGGAAAGAGCCCATGGTTACTTCTGAGGGTCCACCAGAGGCTCAAAGGGAGACTCAAAGTAGCAGGCCTTCCTCTCCTCGGAGCAAGATAAAGAATGAGGAGACAGAAGACTCTTTCGATTATACTCTGTACCTCAAATTGCCGCCTGGTATTGAACGTCTTGAAGATGTTCCGGTTGGAATGGAGGTGACCTGGGAGCATGACCCGGTACGTGCTGCAGAAGATCGCAAGAAGCGGGAACTGGAACGAGAAGCTGAGGCGCGGAAGAAGCAGGACAAGTAATGGCTGAAGAGTCAAGGGTAAGCCTGATCTCAGGCGAACGATGTTTTTTCCTTTTTGGCTTAGTTTCAGTCTGGTGGCGAGCAGCAATTGATGAAATTCTGATTAGAAACATTGTTTCTTGTAATGGGTCTTGGGGTCTGGGTTAATTTCCAATTTCTATGTCTGTTTATGTCGGTCTATGTCGCAGTACAAACTATCTCTGTTGGTTTCTTTTGTAATCTCTAGCTTGTATAAGCAGAAGATCCAGGTTGATGGGGAAAGTTTTGACAGAGAGTTGAACACACGCTCTCAGAGGTTCACACCTCTTGTAAATACTTTTTTTTTTTGGTTTTTAATATAAATAGTTTAGCCTTTGCCCAGCAAAAAAAAATGAGCATGGGACATGCCTCCCTCGTATAGACACTTTTTTACTCTTTAGGGTTTCTTCAGAGAATGGTTATCCTTTCTACTTAGTCAAGGAGTTTCCCTACTCATATTCATAAGAAGTTATTCTCTCGCTCTCAAGAAGTTGATCAAACTCTCAATCAGAACAGAAAGCATGATGTCTTTCAGCTATACGTTCTCCTAACCTCATATATTAGGGGGAAATTGTTAACACCAAAATAACGTACACATGTTTGTACAATCCAAAAGATGTTAAAATACATCTAGCAGAATGCACAAGGGAATATTTTCTAGCTTAAGACATCATGAAGTTTAAGAAAAATAATTTCTCTTGAGGTCCAAAGTTTATAATGTTAAAAAAATAAGGACATCACATCATTTTCTTGATAGTCGCACACCGTGCAAAATTTTCTTCGAAAGTCATGTAGTCAAGAAAATGGATGACTTAGCGAATTCAGGACCACTTCACACAATTGGAGGTGATTCCCTGACATGATCTCAGTCTAAGACATTCAAATTCTAGTCACCTTGAAGATATGTAGCCCTCAATGGAATCATATTGTCCTACTCATGAGTCATTATCGTGCATGAACTAAGAGAGGGAAGATGGATTCAAAAATTCTATATAAACAGGCCATGGGAGAACCAAAATATGAGACATTGTTATGCTAGCCAAATTGTTATTAGAGCAAACTAACATTCCATTGTTGAATCCAAAGAAAGTAAAAGCATTAGCATGTTCTCCGTATTGCTTCTAAACAATCCATCATCTTAGTGAGAGGAGAAGAGTCCACCAATAAGAGTCTTCATACTTCTTTAAGAGAGAGGAGAAGCTTGCAAATAGATTGAGTAAAATAATCTCTTTGCTGAGGATTTTTTAGCACCATAGCTCAAATAATTATCTTCAAGTGTTTAAGATTCATCTATTATATTCAACCTATATTACCAGCAGTCAATAAATGTATATTTTTCCATTATTTTTTTGACTTGTTTGCTCCATTGAGCATTGTTTGTGTACTTATCTCTTTTTTTTAGTTTATGTTTGTATATGCATTGTTTTTACTATTTAAATGCTTTGTTTATCTAAGTATATTCACTAACAACACCAACTTTGTCTATGATCCTTTGCAGGGAACAACCAACTACTAAGGAGGTGTCTTTTGGTACACCATTTCCACAAAAACACTACCACGAAAGGTTTTAAAGCACTCATCAAAATGTCCTGGGAACTGGTATCCTTTCAACCCAGAGGTTGACCCTAGGTGCTACAACAGATTCAATCATTCTTGGTATGCTTCCTCTCCAATTTTTCTCTTAATGCAGTCATCTCTCAATTTGACATTGTAGTGGGGCGCATTGGAAGATGGTAAGTGGGTCAATCATCATCACTAGAATCCTAATTTAAAAAAATATTGAACATTAGTACATCAATGATATTAGTAAGAACAATGCAACTGGTTTGTTGAAATTACATTATACTAAACAATTATTACCATCGTTGACCAAGGATTGCAACTAGAAGATGGCATGTTACAATTGCCAGGGTAAAGTGGTTGTCTATTTTCATCTACCAATTGTTTCATTGGTATGCTACTCCTGACAAGAGCTTTCAACGTTTCTGAATTGGTGGAATATTTTTTGCATCTGAACTTGATTCTTAATCAAGATCCTACAAATTTGGAAACATTTTTATTCAAATTGACATGGATAAAAAAAATTCATAATCAAAATATAAATAAAGTATGAACTTACAGGAGATGGAAAGGGAGAATTCCGTGAAGGACTTTGAGCAATATGGAACAAGATGGAATTTGAAGAATTGGAAATTTATATTATTAGATTTTCTCCCTACATTTAAGCAAAATCAATAATAAATTTTTGTGTACATACCTAATATTTTTTAGAGAATCATATAACTATAATTTGAATTTGAATATAGTTTTCAAACCATTTTTCAAGAATAAGGTAACTTTAAGAGGAAAATGTATACTATGAACTGCTATAACTCATGTGGATGCATCCTAAAGAATAATTTGAGATGAATATGTCATTTTATGTGAAAATAAAAATTTAGATAACTTTTAAATCAAATTTGTACTCTTGTAAAACTAACCACACCGATGTGTTAAAATAATAATTGCACCTGTTTTCGGGATTTCGAAAATAAAAAAGGAATTCTACCATATTGGTGCATTAAAAAAATTGTGCACCAATAAGCTATCTTAATCAGTGCATATTATTCTTAAACACACTAGTATTTTTTACTATGAAACATGTTGATGTTCAGAAAAAAAATAAAAATTAAAAAATAAAATAAAATAAATAAAAAAAAAAATTACGATTTTTTTTTCAAATTGAAAAATGAGCGGTAATTTATCTTTTGAAACCTAATTTCATAAAGTCTTACAAATACTATTAAATTATTCACTATTTCATTATTTTTTATAAAATTTCAAGGGAGAGACCTGCAAGAGAGACATACTGGGAGCATTGTGGAGCAATAGAATGCTTTAGAACATCATAACTATTCAAAAGATCATAATTTGAAAGGCATGGTGATTCACTCAAAACCCTGCATATTAAAAATTTTAAATTTTACTATTGATTTTACTGATAAATTTTTTTATAATTTCTGAGAGATTTAATTAAAATTTAGAAGAAAAAAATAAAAACCCTGCATAGTAGAAATTTTACCATTGATTTTACTAATACAAATTTGTACAATCTTTGTTCCTATTTAGATTTAATTAAAAAAAAAAACAAAAACAAACAAACAAACAAAAAACTTCAATACTTACCTTAAACACTTGTTTCTTCTTGCTTATGTACTACAAAATTTCACCTTAGGGTTTAACTCCCTCTACCACTTCACAATTAGGACTTTTCATTTTAGACATTTCAGATTTAATGGGTTTGTGTTATTATATATAAAGAATTTGACATGTAAAGTAGGGGGACCACTTATTGAATTGAATCATCACTGCACCCTATGTCATATAACACATCAGTGTGCCTCTGCCAATTAACATTGCTAAGTCCAAAAAACTTATGTTTATTTTTTTATGTTTTCATTTTTTACTATGATTGCGGTACTTTTTGTTGGCATTATGATACAGGTAATACAGGTGTTTTACTTAATGGCAACTCTCTGAGATGACAAATCACAATTCAGGCCACTTAGAATGAAGAAAGGAAGGTATACGCAGGTTCATTGAACAAAAGGCGCGTATGTGTACACATGCACTTTCACGGAGGGAAAGGCGCGTATGTGTACACATGCACTTTCACGGAGGGAAAGGCACGTACATGTTGGAAAACTAAATTTTGGTCTGTGGTATTTGATCCATGGTATTTCGGTATTGATCCATGGTATTTGATTTGAAGTGTTAACCCCAGGTATTCGATCCCCAATATTGGTTCTAAGTAGTTTTGGTCCATGGTATTGAGTAAGGCCTAGGACTATAAAAGGAAGAGAAGAACATCTGGCAAAGGCACTTACAAATTGCATATCTAATGAGGAGCAAGATCTAGATTACAGGTTATTGGGTTATGATGCACAGCTGGATCTGAATCAAGGATGAACCTGAGTGCTTGATGAAGAATAAGTTCTATTGATGGGTCAAGATCTTAAGGCTTAAAGAGAAGTATCTTTGTGTGGTTTTGATCTTTTATCTTAATAATTGGCACATGTCGTAATCTATAAATATGATCATCTGGGTATATCTAATGTCTGAATAATTGTAAAGGTTAAACCATCTTTGCAAATCTGTATGCAGGTTCTTTATAGCAAAGGCGTGTATACACACAGGTTCGTAATTTCAAAAGTGCGCGTACGCAAGTTTGCCTTGATACAAGTGAGTATGCATGCAGGTTCATCACATTGAAGTAGCTTACACCTCATAAAATATGCTTTAGCTACTTCTGATTGTTGTTGCAGTGTTCTAGGTTCTGGCTTGGGTCCTGGTTACTGTAACTGTATTCTAGTTACAGCATTCAGAGAAGTGATTGTTTGATTCAGTTTTTGGTTGGTGCAAAGGAGATTGGTTGATGCAGATATATTTGACATTTGATTGATATTATTGATGGATCCAGTCTGAAAATTTATGAAACGTGGTCCTTGGAAGAAAAGAGAAGGTTGTAGCCTTCTGTAGGTCAGCACCTACGTACTAGTACATCAACTAGTACAAGAGCTAGGGGGTTGTACCTCCCTTCCAGGAGAAGCTGGAGAACGAGAGAAGTTTGTAGCCTTCTACAAGTAGAAGCCTGCATACTGGTACAAGACTGCACCAGTACAAAATATTGTAAAAAGAAGTTTATTATTAAAAGAAAGATAGAGACGATTGTAGCAGGTAGTTTTCACCCACATTGGGTTTCCACCTTATATCTTGTGTTCATGTGTGTGACTGTCTGTTCTATTTTTACTGCTCCTAGTTACTGTTTATATGGTTTTGATGCACAGATTAAATATCAACTTATGAAGAATTAACTAAATTATAAGTTTACAGGGTATACGCTAGTTTCCTTATATACGGTTGTGTATACATGCAAGTTTCATTAACTGAAGTAGTGTATATGAATCAGAATATGGAAATGAAATATTATTGACTTGCTAATACTGATTCACCCCTCTCCCCCTCTCAGTATTATTTCCAACAATTGGTATCAAAGCAGGTTCTTCAGAAGAAGCTTGATCGCTTGAAGGAAGATCTATCATCATGAGTCACTACGAAAGAGAGGGATCCATTAGACCACCAATATTTCATGGGAGAAACTTCGTCTATTGGAAGGTAAGAACCAAATCCTATCTTCAACCTCTTGGAACAGATGTTTTGGGAAACCGTGGAAGGAGGATACACATTTCCATCAGCAATTCCTACAGATACAGCAAGTAAAAAGCAGTATGAAACAAATGCCAAGGTTGTCAATACATTATTGGGTAGTCTATCACAATCAGAATTTGTCAAGGTTATGCAACTCAAAACTGCCAAAGAAATATGGGACAAGATCGTTCTAAGGTATGAAGAAGACGATTAGGTAAAACTTGAAAAACTATAATCTCTCATAATTCACTATGAAACTCTCAAAATGCATAATGATGAAAATATAGCTAATTACTTCTTATGTATAGATGAGATTGTTAATCGCATGAAAAAATTGGGTGAAAAGATAAAATAAGTTACTGTAGTTGAAAAGGTTTTAAGATCCTTGTCTTCTAAGTTTGAATCAAAAGTTTCTGCTATAGAGGAAAATCATAATCTTCATAGTATTACTATGACACAGCTGCATGGAATCCTAACTGCTTTCGAAATGAGAAAAGTGGGTCCATCAGATATGAGAGAAGCCACATCCAAAGCTTTAGGAAGAGAAGGACTCAATGAATCAGGACATATTTCAGAAGGATAGGAAGAAGCAAACTTTGCTAAGAACCTTCAACGGGGTTCTAGAAGATTCAGAGGTAAGCTACCTTTCAAATTCTTTTTTTGTGGAATAGTCAGTTATTATGTGGCCAAATGTCCTCATAAAGATAAGCTTGATAAAGGTAAGGAATCAGCAAAATGGAATAGAAAACAGAATGTAAGTAAGAAGAGCTATTATACGCATGAAGATAGCGATGGTTTATCAAATAGTGATGAAGATGAACATGGTAATGACTATAGACTTCTGATGGATTTTGAAGATGATGATTTCTTGGATGCTTTAGATGAAGATAGTCTTTATGAAGAAATTTCTAAACTCAAAATTTGTTTAGAAGAAAAGAATATGATTATAGATACTCTGACATTCCAATTTGCCGAAAGGGAAAAACACAATGAAAAATTAGAATGTGAAATTGTGGGTCTAAGAAAAGATATTGAGAAAACAAAAGCTCTCAATCTCATATTTGCTAAAGGATCAGAAACTTTAGATGAAATTATCAAAGTGCAGTGTTCTCCTCTGATAAAGACAGGTCTTGGATATACTGAAGAAGCATCTCAAGCACAAAATCCATCAACCTCCAAAATTATCTTGATGCAGCAAGGAGAAGTGAACAGTTTAACAATCATCAGCAAAGGCATAAAGCAGATCACCAGGTAAATCAGGTTGAATCTACTTCAAGGATGAATAGAAGCTACAACCAACCTCATGTAAATCATACTCAATTTGCTTCAAGAATGGATGTCAATGGAAACTACAATCACTAGGTCAGTAGGTTCGATAATCGCATGAATTTCTTTAATGGCCAATGTTTTCATGTCATAACTTTGGACACAAAGCTGCTAAATGTGTTGCTTACAAGACCATCATGACTAGAGAAGCACGAAATCAAAGGAATGTGACTGGGATCATGAAAAAACCTACAATAATTTTTCTACTCTTGAAAATGAAATAGAATGCTCTATCTGTAACAACTTCTATCATGAAGATTCTAAATGCAGGAGAAAATTTTGGCAAACAACTCAGAAGGCGCAAACTTCATTAGGTCCCAAAACATGGAAAAAGAAAGAACCACAAACAGAAAGATGTGGTATAGCCTTGTATGCAGAAGGACAAGAAAATTAGTGGTACATTGATAGTGGATGCTCAAAACACATGACAGGTGATAAAGAAAAACTTCAGTCATATAATGCCTTAGAAAAGGAAAAAAAGGTCTCATTTGGAAATGACACTCCTACAGTCATTAAAGGTAAAGGCTCTGTTCTCTTAAAAGAAAAGGTTAAATCTGGAAATGTTATGTGTGTTGATGGTCTAAAGCATAATCTATTGAGTGTCAGTCGAATGTGTGACCAAGGAAATGTAGTAGTATTTCGATCAAATGGATGTGTTGTTCGTGAGATTGATACAGGAGAAATAGTGATCAAAGGTGTAAGAACTCCAAACAACTCTTACATTCTCAAGGGAGGATAACAATAGTGCTATCTAAGAAAAAATGATGAACACTGGGTATGGCATAGAAGACTAAGGCATCTAAGCTTCCCTCAAATAAGAAAAGCATGCAGATACTAGGTGGTTCGTGATGTTCCAGATGTCCGCATTCCAGAAAATACAATATGCAAATCATGTCAATTTGGTAAGAAAATCAAGTCACATTTCCCTAAAAAGCAAGGATCAGCTAGTAAGCTTCTTAAACTTGTTCATACTGATTTATGTGGACCATCAAGGAAAAAGTCACCTCGTGGAGAAGAATATTTTATATTGTTCATTGACTATTTTTCAAGAATGTGTTGGATAGGACTTCTAAAGCATAAAGATGAAGAATTTGAAAAGTTCAAAGCATTCAAAGCTTTAGTTGAAAACGAATCAGATCTCAAAATCAAATGTCTCAAATCTGATCGAGGAGGGGAATTTACCTCACATGAATTTTTCGATTTTTGTGAAGAAAATGGAATAAAAAGGGAATTCTCCACTGCAAGGACACCTCAGCAAAATGGGGTGGTAGAAAAGATGAACAGAACTGTTCAACAAATGGCTCAAGCTATGCTAGATGAGTCTGGAACTCCTGCCACCTTCTAGGGTGAAGCTGCATTTTTTGTCATCACTATTCTCAACAAAACAAATATTCGGGTAAATAGCACTCAAACTCCTAGACTCCTACTATAAAATACTTCAAAGTTTTTGGAAGCAAATGCTACATCAAAAGGACTGATGAAAACCTTGGCAAGTTTGAACCTAGAGTAGATAAAGGCATTCTCCTTGGTTACTCTTCCCGAAGTAAAGGATATAAATGTTATAATAAAAGACTTGGGAAAACTGTTGAAAGTATTGATGTTGTGATTGATGAAGCAGGTAAAAACCGAAGATTATGAAGAAGATGAGGATTATCCTTCCACATCAAATCAGACTAATTCTGAAGAAGAAACCAATGAAGCACCAGAACAACAGATAACGGTAGAAGAAAAGACTCCATCCAGGTATGTCCAGAAAAATCATCCAGAGACTCAAATTTTGGGACAAAAAGAGGCAGGTGTGCAGACAAGAAGAACTATTACAAAATCCTCAAGCTATCATGCATTGCTTTCCTCCATCGAACCTCAAAATGTAAATGAAGCATGCAAAGATGAATATTGGGTCAAGGCCATGAATGAAGAGCTTGAGCAAATTGAAAAGAATAATACTTGGGAATTAGTTCCTAGACCTCATGATAAGAATATCATAGGAACCAAATGGATATTCAAAAACAAGCTGAATGAAAATGGAGAAGTTATTAGAAACAAGGCTAGACTTGTTTGTAAAGGGTATGCTCAACAAGAATGTATAGATTTTGAAGAAACTTTTGCACCTGTTGCAAGACTTGAAGCCATAAGAATGTTTCTTACTTTTTCTAGTTTTCATAAATTCAAAGTATACCAAATGGATGTAAAATCTGCTTTTCTTAATGGGGACTTAGAAGAAGAAGTATATATTGAGCAACTAGATGGATTCATCCTTGGAAATGATCCAAAACTTGTATGCAGACTCAAAAAGGCTCTCTATGGTCTAAAAGAAGCTCCAAGGGCATGGTATTACCGTCTTGACAAATATCTCCATCAACAAGATTTTTCAAAAGGATTAGCTTATAGCAATCTATATATAAAGATTGACAATAATAAATTGCTAATACTTGTTGTGTGTGTTGATGATATCATTTTTGGTAGCAATGAAGAAGCCATGAGTCAAAAACTTGCTTTGGTAATGCAAAAAGAATTTGAAATGTCCCTGCTTGGTGAGCTCACTTATTTTCTTGGTCTACAAGTTCAACAAAAGCAAGATGGTATTTTTCTATCACAAACCAAGTATCTCAAGCAGATCTTGTAAAAATATGGCATGGAAGATTCTAAACCAATATGTACCCCCATGGTAATAGGATGCAGTCTTAGCTCAAATGATGAATCAACAGCAGTTCATCAACCAACCTACAGATCCATGATTGGTAGTTTGCGTTATCTAATAGGTACCTGACCAGACATCATGCATGCAATAGGAATAGTTGGAAGATTCCAAGAAAATCCAAAGGAATCACATCTTCAGGTAGTCAAAAGGATCTTCAAATATCTTCAAGGAACTCAAAATTTTGATTTATGGTATCCTATGGATACAAATCTTACACTTCATGCATATACAAATGCAGATTGGGTAGGAAGCATGGATGACAGAAAAAGCACTAGCGGTGGTGCATTTTATATGGGTTCCAGATTAGTGTCTTGGTTCAGCAAGAAACAAAGTTCCATTGCTTTATCTACAACTAAAGCATAATATGTGGTTGTTGCATCTTGTTGCACACAACTCCTTTGGATGATGCAAACATTACAAGACATTCAGATCACATGTACTCCACCCATCTCCATTCTATGTGATAATACAAGTGCAATCAGTATGTCAAAGAATCCAGTCATGCATTCCAAGACCAAACACATACCCATCAAATATCATTTTCTACGTGAACAAGTGCTTGAACAAAAGGTCAAATTGGAATATGTTCCCTCCAAAGAAAAGGTTGCTTATATATTCACCAAACCACTGCCCAGAGAGACATTTGAATATCTTAGACAGAAGCTGGGAGTAGTTGATGCATCATCTTGTTGTTAAAACTTATCTATTTCAGATAAAAGTGGGTGTACGCGAGTTTCATGAAGCGTATCCACATACATACGCCATTTTTTGTGGATACAATCACGTATATGTTGGTTTGAAGAAAAACAGTGGGCCAGACTTAGGATGAAAAGAGTATAATATGAGTCTGACAGTGATCATCTGGCATAGGTTCAGGGGGAGCATATTCTTATAGTAATGCATTGTTGGCATTATCTTAGAAGGTCTTGGTAAAAATTCATAGTGGTTTTTGATTCAGGTGGAACAGGTTCGGGGGAGATCATGGTTTCTGGTCTGGATGTTGATTGTTAGATATTGTTGATGGTAGTTTTTGATGACTATCATGGTCTTATTTCAGATGTTTGGTCTCTATTTTATATGTCATATTTTGTTACCCCACTATGCATGGGATGGATGATGTAATGTTCTTGTTTGACCTGTATAATCAATTGGTATATCCCCACTTGGTTGGGTGGATGAGTCAAACTTGGAATATCCCTGCTTGGTTGGGAGATGGATGTATGTATGAGTCTTTGGTGATAGGAACGTCTTTGGTGATGTATGTATATAGTCATGTTATATTTTTGAAAACCTTGCTTATGCTCAGTGTGAGCATGGACTCGATCATCGGCACTCAATCAGCACTTCAGCATATCAGAGGTTTGAGCTGGTACTCAGGGGGAGCATGACCCTTTTCCCTTGATGACAAAGGCGGAGAGTGATTGGTGTTGTTGCCATCAAGTCCAAAGGGGGAGATTGTTGGCATTATAATACAATAGGTGTTGTACTTGATGGAAACTCTCTCAGATGACAAATCACAGTTCAGGCCACTTAGAATGAAGAAAGGAAGCAAGTTCATCTTGACCAACCCATGTATACACGCAGGTTCATTAAACAAAAGGCACATATGTTTACACACGCACTTTCACGAAGGGAAAGGTGCATACATGTTGGAAAACTAAATTTTGGTCCGCGGTATTTGATCCATGGTATTTTGGTATTGATCCATGGTATTTGATCCGAAGTGTTGACCCCAGGTATTCGATCCACAATATTGGTTCTAAGTAGTTTTGGTCCATGGTGTTGAGTAAGGCCTAGGACTATAAAAGGAAGAGAAGAACATTTGGCAAAGGCACTTACAAATTGCATATATAATGAGAAGAAAGATCTAGATTACAGGTTATTGGGTTATGGTGCATAGTTGGATCTGAATCAAGGATGAACCTGAGCGCTTGATGAAGAATAAGTTATATTGATGGGTCGAGATCTTAAGGCTTGAAGAGAAGTATCTTTGTGTGGATTTGATCTTTTATATTAATAATTGGTGCATGTCATAATCTGTAAATATGATGGTCTAGGTATATCTGATGTCTAAATAATTGTAAATGTTAAACCATCATTTATAGATATGTATGCAAGTTCCTTATAACAAAGGCGCGTAGACACGCAGGTTCGACATTTCAAAAGCGTGTATACGTAGGTTTGCCTTGATAAAAGTGCGTATGCACATAGGTTCATCACATTGAAGTAGCGTACACCTCATAAAATATCCTTTAGCTACTTCTGATTGTTGTTGCAGTGTTCTGGGTTCTGGCTTGGGTCCTGGTTACTGTTACTTTCTGGTTACATCATTCAAAGAAGTGATTGTTTGATTCAGTTTTTGGTCGGTGCAAAGGAGATTGGTTGATGCAGATATATTTGACGTTTGATTGATATTATTGATAGATCCAGTCTAATAATTTATGAAACGTGGTCCCTAGAAGAAAAGAGAAGGTTGTATCCTTTAGTAAGTCAACACCTATGTACTAGTACATCAACTAGTACAAGATCTAGGGGGTTGTAGCTCCCTTCCAGGAGAAGCTGGAGAACGAGATAAGGTTGTAGCCTTCTGCAGGTAGAAACCTGCATACTGGTATAAGACTGCATCAGTACAAAATATTGTAAAAATAAGTTTCTTATTAAAAGAAAGATAGAGACGATTGCAGCAAGTGGTTTTCACCCACACTGGGTTTCCACCTTATATCTTGTGTTCATGTGTGTTACTGTCTATTTTGTTTTTACTGCTATTGGTTACCGTTTATATGGTTTTGATGCACACGTTAAAGATCAACTTATGAAGAATTAACTAAATTATAAGTTTACAGGGTATACGCTAGTTGCCTTATATACAGTTGCGTATACACGCAAGTTTCATTAACTGAAGTAGCGTATATGAATAAGAATATTGAAATGAAATATTATTGACTTGCTAATAACGATTCACCCCCCCATCAGTATTATTTCCAACATTTTTATCATTACATATCGCACCGTCATAATTTAAAGTTATTTAGAAATTGATTTTTCACTGTTGGTGCTCAACAATTAAATGCCTTAATGTGTTTTCTAAACTAAATGCATTGGTGTGCTTATGCACATAATCGCGCCGTTTACCAGACCTCTTTTTGGCTGAAAACTATATGATTTATTTATAAAATATATTTAATGGTTTATGTATTGAATGGTATGGGTTATATATTGATAAAAAAAATCATAGAAGTTGTCAAGTAACAAAAATATTGATCAGCACAATTATAACACATAAAAAAAAACAGAAAAAAAAAAAACAAATACTTTGTAAATTCTTTACAAAATTAATATGTTTGAACTATATGTAACTTTAACTAATATGTATCACTTAGTGTGTGTCAAACAAAGCCATAAAATGAGGAAGATCAATAATATTATTTATGATCTAAGTCCATAAGAGCATAAAATCCTAATAGAAAAATTGCAGAATGATGAATTAGGTGAATGAAAAAATACTATTCAATATGATTTTTTTTTATTTTTCATTAATAATATACTTTAAAATATTAGATAACATGTTTCAAACAATCTATTAATTCACATATGTTTAATGTTCTACAGGGACCAACAACGAAGGAAAAAAATATTGTTATAAGAAAATAAAAATTATAGAACATGTAAATGACGATGAATTGGTCCTTAGCTCATCTCGAATGGTATTGAATGTTAATGAAGGGAGTGGGGAAGGGGGAGTGAGGACTTTTACAAAACTAAGGGATATAGTGGAACAAACGTATAGACATACTTTCTACTTACAATATAGAAATCCATCCATTGATTCCAAGAACCAAGTTATATTTAAACTACATAAAGCATTTAATGGTCAATGAGACCTATCAGACTTGCAATAGCAAAAACATACAAGAGCAAAAAATAATCATTCAAAATGTAATATTACTAATTAAAATGTTTTTCTTTAATTATATGTATATATTAGTACAGCCCCAAGAGTTAGCTCAATTGGTCAAGTTGTTGTTGCTAAATCGCCTCACTAATGGGAGGTCAATGGGTCAATTGTCCTCGATTCCCTTGGGGTTAGGCTTTGCTGAAAAGCTGGCGAGATGTGATCCCTTCAAGTGAATCTTCCTGGATATTTCCTCGAGGAAAAAAAGTATATATTACTACAAAGCATTAATTTATTAATAACAATTTTGTTATATTTACTTTTCATATAATATATAAATATTTTATTACTTTTTAAGGAAGATTATGAAAATATGAAAGGATCAACGAGTTGATATCTAAAACATGCCAATAGGAATGTCCAAAAAAGTTTACAATGAGAAGGTCAAAGAAATGAACATAATTGCATCATGGAAGGTGTTGTATCAACAACAATGTGCTTCAAACGTATGTAATCATTGATTTTTTCTATTAGGTACAAATAAACAAATAATTTAACATTAAATATTATATTTTCAAGTATCTTATTGCATAAAATGAACAAAATGGATCTCATTTAGCACATAAAACAAGACGCCAAAGAAGAAAAGAGTTGATATCAAAGTTTGTGAGTAATTGTTAATATTTCCTTATAGCAACTTAAGATTTCGTTTGTGTATATTTTAAGTTGTTTTACAACAACTATCCTGAAATATCTTCAAATAGGTGCTAACAACAAAGAAGAATTATCATTAGAATTGATTGACGTTGGGTTAAATATTGGTTATGAGTATATGTTTCCATATTAAAAAATAATTACAAATTTTGTAAGTATCTAAGTTGTTTTACTTCTCTAAGTATATATTTAAAAGAACAAAAAAATCATTTATATTAAATCTATGATTTATTATGGGGTATAAAACTTGCAAGAAACTAAGTATAGAACTACACCAATAGAATAGTTGTTGAAAGAAGGCATGATATTTGGTTTTGAAAGAATGTGTATAATTCATGACTTACTTCTTGCTATGGTACATTGTTTTTCAATTTACATTGATGTATATTATTTATTTCAATTTTCATTATTCTTACCAATGTAGATACACTCCTTACACTTTAATTTTATGTTCGTAGATGGAACTTTAAGAAAACAAAAACAATCGATGCAATCAAAAAAACATTTTTCCAAATAACCCAAGCCATGTAAGTAACTTAAGCACTAACAACAGTTTCAGCGACAAACGATGTTCTATTTGGATATCAATGCAAACTGTTGTATTTTTTAAATAATTATCTGTGAAAATTAGACATTTTGTTTAATGTAATAGACATAGTATCCCAATTGAAAGACAAAGGGTTATTAATAACTATACCATTTTTTATGACAAAGAGTCTTTTGTTCATTTATAATAAAATACATTTTAATTTATTCTATTGCATTGTCCAATGTTGTTGTGAAATGTTACACCACTAGTTAAATATATGGATGATTAAATATTATAATGAAGATATGTGAAATCTATTGATATAACAAATTAATTCAAACATCATATACAAATGCATTAATTAAAATTTAATTTATATGAATATTGTTATAAGATATATTTCAACTTTTCGATGAATCACAGATTTTAAAAATCACAATAATTGCACGATCATAGGTAGATGTTTTTAATGTGCACCACTTCGAATATGAGTTTTTTAACAACGATATTTACAATAATAAAAAATGGTATCCTGGTGCATTTGTAAAATAATTATGCACCAAGAATATATACATTACATTCACTGGTGTGAATCACCTTTAACGCACCAATGCATCATTTCCTTTAATGCATTGTTGCGTTAGATTACATAAAAGCATTGGTACTACAAGATATTTTTTTCCTTCCCTGGTGCCTTTTGTGAAACATATAGTACCGGGGCTTTTTCAAACACATAAGTATCAAGGCATTATACTTTTGAAGCACTGATGTTGTTAATACAACTCATTAGCACTAGTGCATTGTTACACATAATTACCTGGTGCATTGGAGAAGATAAAAGCACTAGGGCTACAATATTTTTTTCCTACTCTGATGCTCTTCCTGAAAAGTACTACCCAGGGTATTTTTGGAAGACATAAGCACTAGGGCAGTATACTTTTTAGGCATCGTTGTTGTTTTCATTCAATGTCTTAGTGCATTATATCATAGATTGTATGTGTCGGTGTATTTTTTTATTAAAGAACTGGCTCTTTTATAAATTTAATGCACCATTGCTCCAAACCTTTGTTTCCAGTCTCCGTGCTTTTATATTAGTAGCACATCGGTATGATTTTTCCAGTAAGAAAACCGCTAAGAAAACATCTGCTAAAACCTTTGGTCACCCATATTTTTTAATCGTGATGAAGTTACATTATTAGCTCCGCTAAAACATCCACTACCACAAACAGATGTTGTAGCAAAGGTTTTTTTGCCAATTTTTGCCAATTTTATAAAACTAAAAACATCTGTTACAACCTCTGCTAGAAGGGATTTTCCTTGTAGTGTTATCTCTATGAAATTATTCATCATAGTTGCAAGATAATTGAGGTTCCTTTTTATATTTGGTTGCAAAATAATAGTATAGCTTGTAGCAACAAGAGTCTTCAATCCCTAATAAAATTTCTTGATGTCAATCAAAATAACAAGGCCAACCTGATAGCTCAAGGAAACATTTTAACATTGTGCTCAATTCACCAATTTATTATATGCACACCAAAATCTAACAATATATATACACACACACTCAATCACATGACGCATACACTTTAATACTTCTTCAATAACACTTAATTATAGTCAATGCAAAGAAACAAGAAACTTAGCAAGCATGTATATATACCCGGTGTGAGTATATGAGAACTAAAAGGTGTATACAATGATCAGAGATTGGAAAAAGAGGGATAAATTGGGAAAAAGGGATAGTTTAGTGAACAAAAATATTGCCAATTTAATGATTCATCGGTGATCATAAATAAAAATAATCATATATTCTTTTCCATTTACGAAAGGAATGAACATAGGGCCACACAAATCGGAATAAATCTTTGCAATATTTCTATGTGTTCTGGAAGTAGATTCATGAAATGGTTGTTTTCTATGTTTTCCTAGAATACAAGCATCATATTGCTTCAATTTCCTTAAAATAACTAACAAACCAGAAACACCATTCATTTTCAACAAGTGAAAATTGTCATAATTAAGATGTCCAAATCTTGCATGCCAAAGAAGACTAGATGGAAATGTACCTTCATTATACTGAGAATTGTATGCATAGTTATGTGCACGAGCAAATGTTCCTTGCAACTTCAATGGTTTTTCTTCCTCTATTCTAGTCATGACAATTGTGTTTTCTGATGCTTTTCTTATCTCAATTTTCCCATCAAACATATGGATGGAGTATCCTCACTAGAGAATGTTAACAAGGGACATTGATTTTCTTCGCAGTTATGGAAGGTAGATTACATCATGTAGAAGAAATTCAGGAAGTCCAAGAAATTTAACATTGATGGTGCCAAGTCTAAATGGCTCGAGACTTGATTTGTATATAAAGTAAATTGCTCCATCTACATTGTCACTGGGGGCTTCAAAGAAATATTTCCAGAATATCCTATGGAAAGTTGCATTTGTATAAAGAAACTATGCATCTTTCCACAAATAACATGAAATATGAATCAAATCTTCAGTTACTCCCATATTTCAATGGGAAAAATGTAATGAGCAAAGTCAAGGCCTTTACCTTTCGCTAGAGTAGGTGTTTTACCTTTGTCTTATTTACATTCTTTCTTGATTCTCTCCCATGATATTCTGCATGTGGATGCATCACATCCATCTCTATTACAATGAATGCAGTGGAGGTCAAACTTTTATCCTTCATGATGTTTACACCCCTTACCTCTTTGATTCTTCCTTCCATGTCACCTTGCACCACCTCTTCCTCTAGAATAAACTTGTGACTGAATCTTCTCTTTTTGTGCAAGAAATGCTACTTCTTCAGGGGTCTAATAAGTTTTCTTCCTCTTCTCAAAATCTTTCTCTCAATCTACAAATGTCTCCAAGAAATTCAAAAGTAACATCCTTGAATTGTGTACTAGCTTGCAAGGACTCAAGATAGTGCAAGTATCTGGGATAGAGAGCATTGACAAAAGTTGTGACTAATCTCGTCTACACCATACATGATAGCTCTAATATTTGAGGCTAAGTACAAGGGGTCATCATCATCTTTCAACTCAAGGTTGAGGATATTAATCATCAATTGAACCACTTTTAATTGGAATGATATGGAAACTCACCTCTTCACTTACAGAAAGGACAATTAAGGCATATGCCTTTTTTTCCTTTTTCTCCCATATGACGAGCTCCTTGTCTAACATAGGCTTGACAGGTGAATTTTCACCTTCTCCTTCACAAACACCTTTCCATAATTCATTAAAGTTGAGGGAGTGCCTTATCTTTCTAGACCATTCATTGTAGTTATATTTGTCAGTGAGCACTAAACCCACAATAGAGATAAGAGAATGCATCCTTAAGTAGTGTCTTGAGCTAAATTCTTCATAATGTATGCTTCAAATCAGATAACACAATGAAGAAAATAAATATTAAACATTCTCATTTTCCTTTATGACAACAATAATAATACACCTTAATTGTCCATAGAAACTCCTCGTATCTTAATTACAATATGCCACATTAGCATTACACAATACTTCAAAAATGTAAGTTGTAACATACAACTCTATATTAAAGTACACTCTCTTTTTGGCTCGCTATGGAGATGCTCATCATCATATCATCTTCTATACACTTTATTATTTGTCTTATTAAGATACCATACCTGAACAACTCGATGATAACAATGTACAACTTTTAATTTAGAGTTATTCAAATTCTCTTTCTCATCTAACGAAGCATCACACCTGTTTTCATGTTAATTAAGTCTGATGCTTACACAACACATGACCCCGTCCTATCATTCCCATTGCTCACCTTAACCAAGCCCCTTTTTTTGTATGCCCTCAAAACAAAGAACCCCATAGAAGAAATAGTTTCTCTCCCATGATTCATGACAAAGAGTTACAAGAGACTCAATACTCTACTACAAAAACTAGCATTGTAAAGGTCGCAGATCATCAACATTGTGTTGCACAAAACAAAAAATTGTGTGCTTGACATGAAGACAAAAGTTCTCTAATTCTCATAAGAACATATTGACCTTTTCAAGGTTGAATTTTTTTTGGATGAAAAGATCCATTATGAAAACATAATGTAATTAACAGTGGGCTAACTGTTCAAATCCTCATGAATACACATCCTTGCCAACCTGGTTGTTCCCTAGCCTATCAAGCTAGCTATCCAACACATAAAACAACAATGGAGATTGGATCAATGAAAGGATTGACAAGATAGAGACATTTCTAAGACATTTGGTGCACTAATAGGTTGGAGAAAAATCAACTAGTGGTAGTGATGGCAGGGAGCATTAGGGTTCTCAAAGGTAAGAATTCTAAACAAAGGAGACTAGTGGACAAAAATGGAAGGTAGGAGTTATTAACTAAGGCAGCCGAGTAGAAAACTTGATCTTTGATTCCATGTTATGCCAAGATGTTTAACTCCCCAGAAAGTTATATTTTGCATTAATGTGAGCATCGTTATATACATGAAGAGGGGTGACCTTTGGGATTTATATTCCAAGGTCTCTTCCCATTCTAACTATTCAAATTTCTCTACTTACATATTTACACATTTTCACCTAATTCCTAAGGATTAGGTGTCTAACACCTTTATCATGTAGCATGGAATCTGGAGAGGAAATTTTTTGTTGGGCTCTAGTGTGTAAGTGTAGAAGCATGGTTTGGTGAGAAGAAGTGGCATGACATACCCATTGTCGAAGATAAGATCTCTCCCCAGGCACATGTTTGGAATGTTCTCGTAGATGATGTCAGTGAATACTCTGATCTTTTGAACCAACTCCACTTCCTTCAACTTTTCTCAAGTTAATTGATGATGGAATTGACTATTAGTATGGAGATTTTGATAGAGTACATGTTGAAAATTGAAGCAAGAAATTTTCGATTTGATTTTGCCTTGATTAAATTGAGAAAATTCAAATTTCCACAGTAGAAGACAACTCAGATGATGTTAACTTGTGTGACATGGCTTGTGTCACCGAGTTTACTTAGTAAATTCAAGTTGGAGGAGTTAGAGTTTATTTTTGCATGTGTGATTGCTAATTTGTAACAATTAAGATCAGTTATCTCAGGTTGTTTTCAATTAAACTAGTTCCAACTTTTGGAGGAATTAGTGGAAGGTCAATTAAGTAGTGTGACTTCTGTCAAAATAAGTGATCATCCAGTTCATTGATAAATCGGCCCAAAATAGCTAGTGCATTTAGAGAATTTGAGTTACCTAGTTGATGTGGAGATTCCAAAGTAGTGCAACATCAATTGTAGACTAGTCGTGAGTGTACAGGTGTTGCATGCAGTCAGATGATCAACCTAAGGAATTGTGAAATTCAATTAGAGGAATTTCCTAAATAATAGGGGCTAATTCCTCAAGGAACAATGCAAGGAAATAGGAGCTCAATCCAAGACAAAAATTTACTACGTTTGAGTCAGAGGCCTTTAGTGGGAAAAGGGATAGGTTATGCACTTGTGGGGTGAGCTTAGTTGAGAAAAGAAATTGTATTACATCTCTATTCATTTGATTAATGTAAGTTGGAATTAGGTTTTTAGCGGATTGCTTTCCCGAGTTAAAAATACTTGTTGCATGCGTATTATTTCTTCTTGCATGTCTAATATTTTTGTTCTAAATTGTGAATTAATGTCCGCGAAGTAGTAGTGTAGGTTTGTGTGTTGTGATTTTCATTAAAACTTCATGAGCAGTTGCAAATCTACAGCCTAATTTCTACATGGTATCAGACTTGGATTCACAATAGAGCAGGAAATTTAAAGTTGTTTCTCAAAGGTTCGAATTTGAAGATCATCGTAGCAGGATTTCTTCAGAGATGAGAATATGGCCTTCAATGGCCTAAGGCTAGAGTATGCCTTGGAAGGCACCTCTAATTTTGTTGCATGGAAGGACCGCATGGAGGCAGTATTGGATGACAATGGATTTCTAGCATAAATCAAGATAGATGTTGCAAAACCTCGAGCATTTGATGCCCATAACCTTGCTAAGTGGAAGAAATATGTATCCAAGATGAGGAGAATAATCTTGGAGGGAGTACAGGATCATACTGTCTCGAATATCCATGGAAAATAAACTTCATTCGTGATATGGAAAGCACTGACAGAATTGTTTGAGAATAGTAGTGACCAAAGGAAGCTGATGCTCAAGGATAAACTTTGAAGTATCAAGATGCAGAAGAATGACACAATTCCGCAGTATCTAAGCAAGTTTACATATTGTCATAATGAACTTAGATGGGTCAATGTTAATTTCCCTCAAGAATACTTGGTAACCCTAGCCCTTCTAGACCTTCCCAAAAGCTGACATAGCTATCAATATTTGGTGAATGGGACGAAGAAACTACCAAGTTGGGAGCGCTTATGGTCTGATTTGGTACAGGAGGAAATAAGACATAATAACAGAGATGGGACTTCATCCAAGGGCAAGGATGAAGAAAAATTTACATTAGCTGGAAAGGAAAAGAAGGGAAAAGGGGAGAAATCCCAATCCAAACCAAAATCTAGTCAAGGTGGCAAAAAGAAATATTTTTCAAAAATTAAATGCTTTAATTGTCATGAATTTGGACACTATGCCACAAAGTGTCCACAATAGAAGGCAAGCAAGAAGTCATTAGGAGGAGCAGCATGTGAAGCTCTGGCTTCATAGTTCGAGCTTGACTTTACCCTCATGTCATGCATGGCCATCACAGTGATGGGGAGTGTGTGGTACTTGGACTTAGGTGCATCATTCCATATGACGAGAATAGATATTTTTTCACTGATCTGAAGGAAAAATATTGTTGAAATATGGCAACAAGAATATTCCAATTTAATTTGTCCTTGAATTAAATTGTGAATTAAAATTGAATTTAGTCTTAACAGCTACTTGGAAATAATTAATTAAAAAATAAATTAATTAGTTGGAGAAATTCAAGTTAGAAGTCTTTCTGAAGTCATGCAAGAGTTATCCCTTAAATTAAGGAGATAAGATTGAGTTATATTTGAGCTGTAATTAGTTAACTCAGTTTACTGAGTTAAGTCCAGTTAAATTAGTTCCAAATTGTTTGAGGAACTAATAGTGAGTTAACAATCAGTGGATGAATTAATGCATTCAACTAGTGCTACTCTACTTAGCTGAAGATTCCCTCATCAGAAACTCATGCATGTCTATTCTAAGAAATACCCAGCTGAGATAAATGTTCAAGGATAGCGTATTATCAGTTTCATGTGTTTTCTCATGGAGAAAACTCATGAATGCAGTCAAGGATTCATCCTTGAGGATTGCACAGTTTTGAAGGCTTGGTTTTCGACTTGATAAGAGGTTAATCATCCAGAAGGAACATCGCAAGGAAATAGGAGCTTGGAGGGCAGAGAGGAAGGCTGGAGAAAAGCCAAGATTTCCTGTGAGAATCTGTGAGGATCGTAGTAAGAGTTGGCTAGCTGTGAGAGCTAAGGCTTTGTATAATTAATATGTATTTCCACCATGTATGATAATACAATAGTGTGGGGTTTTTAGCTGAAGCTTTCCTCAAAGTATTTTCATGTGTATTGTGCCATTGATTCTTCTTCTTCTAGTTATATTGTTCAGCTCTATCTTTAAGCTTTCGCAAATTGATAGTAGAAGTAGTTTATACTATTCTTCTTTGATTTATATCACATTATCAGGTTAACCTACCATCAGATCTTCTACATGGTATTGGAGCTGTGAATAGTATACTGAGAAGAGAATTCAAAGTTTGAAGTTCGGGGTTGCAAGTGCAAATCAAATTCATATCATACTTCAAGGTTAGCCAATGGCGTTTTGTGGCTTGAGACTCGAGTATGCCTTGGAAAGTAGCTCTAATTACATAGCATGGAATTTAGATGGAATGGAGGTTGTATTAAAAGACAATGACTTGAAGGAATTCATTGATCAATAAATCCCAAAGCCAGCTTCAACTAATGCACAAGAGTTGGCTGAGTGGAAGAAGTGTGTGACGAAGGTGAGACGGATCATCCTTGAGGGAGTTTGAGACCATATTGTCTTGAGTCTCCATGGGAGGGATACTTCATTTTCAATGTGGAAGACATTAAAGGACCTCTACCAGAACAGTGGTGACCAGAGGAAATTGGTGCTCAAGGATAAGCTTCGAAGAATCAAGATGGAGAAGGGCGATACTGTTTCCACATATATGGACAAGCTCAAAACCTGCATAGATGATCTTGTCAATGTGGGAATAACTACTATCGATGATGATATGGTGAGCCTCGCTCTCCTTCACCTTCCAAAGAGTTGGAATAGCTACCAAGACTCTGTGAATGGAAGGGAGAAACTGCCAGATTGGGAACGACTGTGGTCAGATCTTATGCAGGAGGAGATCAAGAGGAGCACATGAGATGGTTCTTCATCCAAGAATGATGATGAAGGAAATTTGGCCTTAGCAAGTAAGGAAAGGAAAGGGAAGGGGAAGGCCTCCCATTTCAAATTGAATTCTTCTCATGGAGGGAAGAAGGGTGACATGTCTAAAGTAAGATGTTTTAATTGTCACAAGATGGGACATTATGTGACTAATTTCCCATCAAAGAAGTCTAAGAAGGGATCCTCGGAAGGATCAAAAGGTGAGGCATTAGCCTTTCAGTTCAAAATGGACTTTACCCTCATCTCATGCATGGTGTCATCGATGATGGGTTGTGTTTGGTATCTTGACAGTGGAGCCTCATTCCACATGACCGGTGATAAAAATGTATTCAGTGCCTTGGAGGAGAAATACCTCAAGATGCGCATAGAGATGGGTGATGACAGAAGGTATAGTGTTTCAGGAGTGGGCATGGTTTCTTTTCAGAGGGAGAATGGAGCTCCTCTCACCTTGATAGATGTGATGTATGTGCCTAGACTAAAGAAGAACTTTGTATCGGTCACGATGTTGGAGGATAAAGGTTACGATGTTGTCTTCAGTAAATGAAAAGTGTTCCTAAGACACATAACCACGGGTTAGACCAAGAGGATGCAAATTTGAATGAAGAATCTCTATAAACTAGATGTAGATGATTGTGCAGCACTGAGTACGAAAGCAGAATTGGTGTAAAGCCAAGACATTGGCAAGTTGTGGCATGGACGGTTGGGCCATTTGCATCATGGGGCTTTGAAGATAATGCAGCAGATATCTACGAGACTTCCCAAAGGTAAACTTGAGCAAGTTGACACATGCAAAGGTTGTACCTTGGGAAAGTACACCAAGTCTTCCTTTCATGATTGAGACAGTCGAGCAGAGGCTATCTTAGAGTGAGTCCATACTAATTCGTGTGGACCATGCTTGACAGCATCCACAACAAAGCAAAGGTATTATGTTATTTTCATTGATGACTATTCTCGTAAATGTTGGATTTATTTCATGCAGAGGAAGGACCAAACTTTCACAAAGTTTTGTGAGTTCAAATCTTTTGTCGAGAAAGAGTTAGGGAAGAAGATCAAGGCCTTGAGAAGCGAAAATGGTGGATAATATGTCTCTCAAGAGTTTAAGGACTTCTGTACAGTGGAAGGAATTAAACAAGAGTTGACGGCACCTCATAACCCACAGCAGAATGGGTTGGCCAAGAGGAAGAACAGAATTATTGTAGGGGCAGCACGGCAAACATTGCATGACCAAGGCCTACCACTTCACTTGTGGGCTGAGGCATGCAACACAATGGTCTATTTGTAGAATAGAATCCCGCATCACATACTTGGGATGAAGACAACAGAGGAATCTTTCTTCGGTAAAAAACTAGATGTGGGTCACTTTAGGATCTTTGGCTCATCGGTATATTTCCATGTGATAGAGGATGCACGAAAGAAGCTTGAGCTGACAACAGAGTTGGGGATATTTGTGGGGTACACTGATACACCTGACAACTATCATGTGTACTTGCCTACCAATTGGAGGACAGTGATTTGTAGAAATCTCAAGTTTGATGAGCAGAAGGCCATGTGAATTTTCCTTGAGAGGGAGCTCCAACTACAAGTTGTGGAGGAAGTATTGGTTCCTAAGGAGGAGGAGCCTCAGACTAATGCGGAGCAGCCGCACGCAGAGGTTCCAAGAGTGGAGACATCCACTCAAGCAAGATCTTCCATAGATGGATGGAAGCACACAAGAGAAGCTGACAGATTGTTGGAGGATGCGAGAGAGAATGTGGGAGCACTATCTTCTCAGCACAGACAAAGGAGGTCACCTGAGAGGTACACTAGATACATGGCCCTTGGTAGGGAATGTATTGAGACCTAGCCATCTTCATTTGAGGAAGCAGTGCAGCATCTGATTTGGGTTCATGATATGGTGGAGTGTATGACTCCATAGTTTGTAACAGTGTTTGGGACGTGGTTCCGAGACCAGAGAACAAGTCAGTTGTGAGTTCTCGTTGGCTTTACAAGGTAAAACAAACTACTGATGGTAGTGTGGAGAAGCATAAGGCAAGATTTGTTGCCCGTGGCTTTTCATAGGTCAAGAGGATCATGTTGTTGCAGTATATTTCGACAGAGGAGCAAGATGCTGACATTTTAACAAAGGCATTGTCAAAATGTAAATTCGAGTTCCATAGAGACAAGATCGTGGTGGTAGATAATCCCTTTCTTGTTGAGAGGGAGTGTTGAAATATGGCAACAAGAATATTCCAATTTAATTTTTTCTTGAATTAAATTGTGAATTAAAATCGAATTTAATCTTAATAGCTACTTGGAAATAATTAATTTATTTATTTTAAATTAATTAATTAGATTCATTCAAGTTAGAAGTCTTTTTTAAGTCATGCAAGAGTTATCCCTTAAATTAAGGAGATAAGATTGAGTTATATTTGAGTTGTAATTAGTTAACTCAGTTTACTGAGTTAAGTCCAGTTAAATTAGTTCCAAACCTTTTGAGAAACTAACAGTAAGTTAATAGTCAGTTGATGGATTTCACTCAACTATTTCTCTCCAGTTAATTGAAGATTCTCTCATCAGAAACTCATGCATGTCTATTTTGAGAAAGACCCGGTTTACGTAAATTTCAATGACAATGTACTATCGCTTGCATGTGTTTCCTTATGGAGAAAACTCATGCATGCAGTCAAGGATTCATCCTTGAGGATTGCACAGTTTTGAAGGCTTGGTTTTCCACTTGGTAAGAGGCTAATCATCCAAAAGGAACAGTGCAAGGAAATAGGAGCTTGGAGGACAAAGAGGAAGGCTGGAGAGAAGCCAAGATTGCCTATGAGGATTGTACTGAGATCTGGCTAGCTGTGAGAGCTAAGGCTTTGTATAATTCCTATGTATTTCCACCATGTATGATAATACAATAGTGTGGGGTTTTTAGTTGAGGAATTCCCTAAAAAAAATTCATGTGTATTTTGCCATTGATTCTTCTTCTTCTAGTTATATTGTTCCACAAATTGATAGTAGAAGTAGGTTATAGTATTATTCTTTGATTTATATTGCATTATCGGGTTAATCTACCATCAGAATTTCTATAAATATTTGTAGATGCACATCGAGATGGAGGATGACGGAAGGTATAGCGCAATTAGGATTGGTACAGTCACCTTTCAGAGGGAGTCGAGCTCTCCCCTTAGGCTTAAGGATGTCATGTTCATTCCGATCCTAAAGAAAAATCACGTCTCTATTGCAGTTTTGGAAGATCGTGTTTATGATGTGATCTTCAGCAAAAGGAATACATTCCTAAGACACATAGCCACGGGACATGTAAAGCAAATCGCGATTTGTGTGAAGAACCTATACAAGCTAGATGTCAAGGATTGTGCTGCATTGAGCATTATTACACACCATTTTGTGGCTAATATCCCTAGGAGAATTTATTTCTCCAAGAAGATCCTCAGTTGGCATTCAACATCCCCTTGCCGCCATCAGCTAGCTCATTGTGCCATTTTTCCACCACTTGAGCTAGCCATGTGGTCCCTCAATCATATGCCATGATCGTATGTTTTAAGGTGGGCCTCCTGACCCTAAGGGTATGCCTTGTCATTTGGAAATTGAGTATTGTAGTTTGCTTATCATGGAAACTTCTGGGCATGGATTAATGGGGGGATTCAACATAAATAATGGGCTAGGTTAGTGCTCTTGTCCCCTAGACCCCTTTTAGGTATTATTCTTGGATTCTAGTTCCATGGGATCTCTTTTACTAACCATTTGGTTCTAGGAGTGGTATTTCATGGGAAACCTTGATTTTGGTTGTGTGGTCTTTCTCCCTTATCTGCTTATATTACCCTCTTTCCATTCATTACTACCCCATTCATCATTTCTCCCACCTGGGTCCACATTCCTCCATTGGGTCCACATAGGGTTAGCATGCCCCTTCCCCTTGCCCACACCTTGTGTCATGGCCTAGAACGAAGCTCGAAGGTCGATGTAGCTAAAAAGAAATACAAAAGCATATATGGCGATGTTCAACAGGAAAATGTACCACAAAATGCAAAAGATGGTCAAGACAAACACATTTAGCACGTAAGCAAAAGCCAATACATGAGCTTTACCCCATCATCATGTCCATCACCTTGGTTCCTATAGGTTCTATGAACCTCCTTCATCATATAAGAACCCATGATTGTCCCAACCCTTAGTGGGCAATGA
>APFE030046866.1:149031-179815 GCA_000404065.3 Pinus taeda | reverse complement strand
ATGGACTCCATTCTCCCAATGATTGAGGCATTGATCTACCAAGGGTGGTCACCAAAAATCACATTCTTTCACCTCCTTCCAGGTTTATCCAAGTTGGGGTACCTAGGGCATAAATTTCCCAACAAGCTAGCCCTCCAAAAAGTTCGATCTCCTAGGGTCTCCCGCGTTGGTGTTTCCTCAAGCTCTCCAATTTTGAAGTCATTCCGACAGTGGAGTTGGGAGAAAAACAAAACCCTAGCTCCATGATTAAACTTTTCCCTAGCAACTACAAGGCTAGTACCTCAGGGTCAAACCAACACCTTCAAGTGAAAATTCTTTCTTTGATACTTCCCCCCACCTTGTCTAGAGTAAGAATATCGTCAGTTTCTATATTTCCTCCTCGTACCGTAGACTAGGTCCACTTGGTCTCATGTGGTCTCGTTCCTTTGGAAAGACGATTATTCAAAAACCATCTAGGATACCAATTGCAACAAGGATTTTAGGGATTGGGAAACTCCTTCACAAGTCATATCCCATAAACCTAGCCCTCAAATCCTCCCTTCCTTTCCCTACGATACATAGTACCTTGCTTAGAAAGCAAGCAAGTTCCATCATTCAAGCTCTTCTAGGAAAGAGATTATTTGGGTCACTCATATCCATTCATTGACTTATCCTTCATTGGTGACTCCATACATATCGGGTCTCCTCCCATCAGTGAAAGTCCATAAATAGGAGGGAGCCTTAACTGAGGTGACAGTGATATAAGTCTCCATTTGTTTCCTTTGGCCTAGCATTTTCCCTTTAAGGATCCCCTTTTAGGCCCCCTATTAGTTTGAGCAGTAACATTTTGGTGTCTCTGTCAAGGACATAAAATGTTTGTTTTGTTCCCTATACGACATATCGACATATTATTATTGGTGACTCCACTGTAAGAACAAAGCCCTAGTTCTTCATTGAGCTTTAATTCTTATAAGTTGAAGCAATAATCTATCAACACACTTTAATTCACCTTGGTGAATCCATTATAATATTAATATGAAAAATCATAGGAAATGGATATTTCTCTTGGTCCAATATTAGAAAAACTCAATAACCAAGAGATTCAGGAGCTGCAAAAGAAAGCGGTGGAGTATGCATAATCTTTTCAAAATATGTTGTAGGGCATGGATATGGAATTCAATCTCATGTTTTATAGGTAAGAAGAAGTAACTCAACATAGTAATATGTGCTTATGAAGAGGATC
Source organism: Pinus taeda (assembly GCA_000404065.3). Classification (NCBI taxonomy): domain Eukaryota; kingdom Viridiplantae; phylum Streptophyta; class Pinopsida; order Pinales; family Pinaceae; genus Pinus; species Pinus taeda. The sequence goes on along the minus strand of APFE030046866.1, from coordinate 178,593 downwards.
CTAGTTGTCTCCTTGACCATGCTCACATAACTCGTGGTGTGAATATTTTGGATAGCCTCATCAATAATAATGTGAATGGTAATACCTCCTCTGAGGATGACAAAGAGTTGGATCCCACGAGCCTCCAAATCACGCAAGAAATAATGGATGAGTATAGTAGGCCATGCAGGGAGGTAGTAAGGGAATATAATTCTAATGAATTTTTCTACTGCTTATATGATGAAGAAGTGAAGCTTAATAAGATGAAATGTGAATATAAAGAGAACCATACTAATGCTCTCCTAGAAGAATACTATCATAATCATGTAACAAATACTTTAGCCATTATTCTTCAAGAGAAGAGAGAAGAAGAGAGGTCTCACTTTTCAACCAACCAAGATGAAGATGACCTTGAGAATCCCAGTGATGAGCAGGAAGATGAGTCGTTGTTGGGGATGCACGACGGACAGGATGATTTTGAGAGCACGTGTTGAGGAGAATGAAGTTATGGAAAGTAAGGCTGAGAATGACCTTACCTTTCTCAAGGATATCACTTCTAATGACTCTCCTTTTAAAAACCTTGAGGAAGGTGATCCCGTGAGCTCCTTGGAAAATGACATTGGAGATTACTTCCGCATTGAAAAGGAGAAATGGGAGATTTTTGGGCCCCGATTTGATTGTGCTCCCATCTATGATATTTACAAGGAAGATGAGATTGAGATTGATTTTTCCTTTATCCTGGACATTACTTGTGATGACATATCCATCGTTACCTTTGGGAAGGAGAATTATTATTTTCCCTTGCATAAAGAAGCACAGTTGAAAGTGATTGATTCTCCTTTTAATGAAATCTCAATCTTTGATGCTTATAATGAGGAAAGAAATGAGGCTCCCACCTGCCCAACTTATGAATATGTGTTCAAATCACTTGAAGCTTTAGATTGTGGGGAAGCAAATCTCGTTGAATATGATACTTCGCCCTACCCTTTTCCTTTCCCTCTTGTCCATCACCTTGAGTCTCCCTCAAGTAACTCCCTTGTCTCTTTTGTTACCTCGAGTGACAATGCCCCTTTTTCCCTTTTTGAATATGATGTCAAGGAAGAACACTCCATTGAGTATACTATCATTCCCCTTCAACTCATCCTCAAGGTTGTGGTCACTCTGCGACCTCCCCTCCCCAATGTGACCATCACGTTGAGAGACTCGTTTGTTGCACTCCCTCTCTCTAGCCTTTCGTTCCTCTATCATCAAAACCTTTGGCATCTACAAAGAATAATATTATGGACAATGATTATGATAAGGAGTTCTTGAGAATAATCATTCATTTCACCATTGTGTACCTAGAAGGAAAGACTGGGACCTCTAGATTGACCTATTTTCTTTCTCCTAGGACTTCCTTTTATCTCAGATGGAGATCATATTTTCTCGCCTCCCACCTGCTTCATCCTCCATGTGACTATGTCCACATTCGATTTGGGAGTTACTCCATGAGTAATCATACTAGCAGGAGTATGTATATTGATGTGATGATATGTTGGTTGCACTAGTTTTATGATTATACTTTGCATTAGCCTTAATATATTCATGTTAGGATAGGATGCACTGCATGCTGATTTTTGCATTAGGAATAACATCATCTGATATTTCTCATGATAGATAGATGCATATTTGCATATTTTGTTTTATGTTGATTTTATGGCCTAATATACAGCATGTGTGATCATGAGACGTCGTGAAAGCATGTTTCAATGTGTTTTTCTATATATTATATGTGCAGGTAATAGGTCTATAATAACCAAGATATCGTTGGAGTTCTCGTGACCTCCCGTTTAAGTAGCTTTGCCCACTTCTTCAAGAGATCACATCCCAATTGGAGCCAGATGCTACCCACCATTTTGTGGGTAATATCACTAGGAGAATTTTTTTCTCCAAGATGGACCTCAGTCAGAAGCCCACAACCCCTTGTAGCCACCAGCTAGCTCATTGTGCCATTTCTCTGCCACCTGATCCAACCATGTGGTCCATTGATCATCTGCCATGATCCTATGTTTGAAGGTGGGCCTTCCAAGCCTAAAGGTATGCCTTGTCATTTGGAAATTGAGTATTGTAGTTTGTTTATCATGGACACTTATGGGCATGGATTAATGGAGAGATTCAGTGGAAAGAACGGCCTAGGTTGTGCTCTTGTCCCCTAGACCCCTTTTAGGTATTAACCTTGGATTCTAGTCCCGTGGGATCCCTTTTACAGATCATTTGGTTCTAGGGGTGGTATTTCATGGGAAACCCTGATTTTGGTTGCATGGTCTTTCTTCCTTATCCACTTATATTACCCTCTTTCCATTCATTATTACCCCATTCATCATTTCTCCCACTTGGATCCACATTCCTCGATTGGGCCCACATAAAGTTAGCATGCCCCTTCCCCTTGCCCACACCTTGGGTCATGGCCTCGAATGAAGCCTAGAGGTCGATGCAGCTAAAAAGAAATACAAAAGCATATATGGCCACTTTCAACAGAAAAATGTACCACAAAATGCAAAAGATGACTAGGACAAACACATTTGGGACATGGGCAAAAGTCAATACATGAGCTCTACCCCATCATCATGACCATCACCCTGGTTCCTACAGGTTCTATGAACCTCTTCATCATATATAAACCCATGATTGTCCCAACCCCTGGTGGGAAATAAACTGCCCCACCTTAATAGGGGTTATTCACTACCATATCTTCTACATCATGTTTTTACCCCTTGAGCCCCAATCAGTTAGTCACAGAAAATCATAAAAAGGAAAAAGGCATATAAAGAAGGGTGGAAAAATCAAGGTTGGGGCATCTTAGGTACCAGATTGCTCCCTCTGATTCATTATAAACCCAAGTGTGGCCTTCCCTCTTATTAGCTACCCTTGTGCCCCAGCATGTGATCTAGGGATGCCCCTTTTCATCCCCTACTTCATTCACCTATCTGTCACATGCCACCACCTTTTGAAGGATGTACCTTGACTATATCATCCCATTTAGAATTAGAAACCACCTAATAAGATTATTGGTTAACCCCATTTGAATTTTAGGAAACATTGGCACATCACGAAGCCCATTATGGAAGGACAGACCATTATGAAGTCCCCCCCTATGGTCCATGATTTGGTAAACTCATTTACTCGATTTCTTTAATGACTTGTTGTACTGGAATGCTAGGGAACGCATTGGATCTTATGCAAGATTGCAGATGGTCTCCATATACAGAGTCTTAATCCTCCATAGGACTACATTGGCACATGTAGGGTGAGCGTTTAGATCCATGGGCCTCCATAGCAGCAGATTGCACTCCATGGACCCCCACAGCCATTTGTAGATTACTCGTGGTTCACTTATTGGACAAGGAAGATGCACCTAATCCATCATGCCCAGTCGGCCCCAAATATACACCATACACTTGGCGAAAAATGCAGGGCTTGCACAATGATGTGGCATCACCTACACAATCATCATAACCCTTGCAGGCGATCTACATGCATCTTCGATTTGTTTGGAGACCCATGAAGACACTTGTGTGCCCCCACAATTCATTTGGAGCACTCCAGGTTATTACAAGGGACCAACCCCTTTTCCACTGCTTTTGAAGGTCCTATTATTCATTGTGGCACCAATGGATTTTATTAGGCCTCTTAGAGGGACCTACGACATGCATAGATTATTATTTGAACTCTTGATAGGCTTACTTTTTCCTTTATGAACTAGTTTGGAGGGTTTGTCACCAAAAGTTGTACTATTAGAACATTATTTTATTTTTGGGGATTATGTAGGCCAAAGAGGCTAATTCGAACACCTAAGTTGTGTATAAATACAAGTGAGATTAACTCATTTTCTCATAATCACTTTGGTTTGGATCACTTCTCTCTCTTGAGATTTTCACACTTTTTCTAGAGGATGAATTGGAGCTTTATAGATGAATTTTGATGTGTGGATATTGGTCTATCTTCTCTTAGAGCTTCTCTCTTGTCAATTGTAAATGGTTGGACATACTCTGTTACATGTAAGTACATGTTTTTTAATGTTATTCTTGTTTACTTTTGTAATATACGTTGGACTATGATTTTCATTGTTCTAGGGCTAATTGTTGCACGCATCTACTGCTTAAAATTGTGGAATTTATCTATTATAGCATCTCTCAATGTATGGGACATGTAATATAAGAGAAATCTCCTATGAGTGATTCTATCAAAGAATTTGAACTTAATAAGTCATTTCCTTTGCACATCGAAATATAAAAGCTACAAGGTTTCTTCTCCTTGACCTAGAAGGCTAGCGAAGTGATCTTGAGGCCTCCTTGACTCGGAATCAAGAAATTCTACTCATATTCATCATAGACTCCATTTTTCCAATATTAGGGCATTGATCTACCAAGGGTGGTCACTAAAAATCACACTTTCACCTCCTTACAGGCCCAGTGAAGTTGGGGTACCTAAGGCATCAATTCCCTGACAATCTAGCCCTCCAAAAAGTTCGATCTCCTAGGGTATCCTATGTGGGTGTTTCCTCAAGCTCTCCTCCAATTTTAAAGCCATTCCAACAATGGATTTGGGAAAAAAACCAAGCCTTAGCTTTAGGGTCAAACATTTCCCTGGAATCCCCAAGCCTAGTACCTCATAGGGTCAAACCAACACCTTCAAGTGAAAATTCTTTCTTTGATCCTTTACCCCACCTTGTCTAGGGTAAGAACATCATCGGTTGCTATATTCCCTCCTCATATCTTTGATCCCGTGTGGTCTCGTTCTTTTGAAAAAATAATTCTTCAAAAACCATTTGGGATACTAGTTGCAATGAGGATTTTAAGGATTGGGGAACTCCTTAAGAAGTTGTAGAAATTTCACCGTAAATTACACTGATTATGCAATGTACTAAAGCAAAATACTTAATCTACTTCTACAATCAAACTTGCGGAAGCTTAATCGATTTTGAGCAAGATCAAATCGAACACATATAACAGAGAAGAAGATTCAATCACACATGAAACACGGAAGAACTATGGAGAAAACCTTAGCTAAGAACCTCGCTATCTGTATTATCATACAAGTGGAAATATCTCAGGATTACACAAAGCTTTAGCTCTCAAGATATCCATCTCTCAATACAATCCCTCACTGCTAGTCATAGACAGAATAGACAACACATGTGCCTTCCTTCAGTGCTCCAAGCCTCCTATTTCCTTGCGCAGTTTCTCCTAGGTCCTCCAGTTGTAACCTGTGTGATTCTCACCTCACACACTGCTCTGACCTCTGAAATCACTGCGTAATCCTGAAGGAGTAAATTCTTTCTGCATGGATGAGTTTCTTTTATAGGAAAAATCCTCCAACTGATAGTACATTGTCCCTTCCTTTAATCTCAACTGGGTCTTTCTCTGAACTGACATGCATGAGTTATTTATGAGAGAATATTCAGTTATATGGAGAACACTAATTGCATGCATGCATGCATTAACTAACTAAGCTCACAATTAGTTCACTGTTTGGAACTAATTTAACTGGACTTAACTTAGTTAACTAAGCTAACTAATTACAACTCATTATTATCTCCTTAATTAAGAGATAACTTCCTCAATCAAAGGGATAATTGTTACATGTCTTCATAAAGACTTCATGTTTGATTTTGTCCAACTAATTAACTCAAGATGAATTAATTAATTATTTTTCAAACAGTTGTTAAGATCAAATTCGAATTTTAATTCTCAATTTTAATTCAGGGACTAATTAAAATTGGAATATATCCTGAAATGCTATCTATAGAAATGTTATTTTTAGCATTTTTATTTTTAGCATTCCTTGTTGCTATTTTCCACACTGGTACCTGAAATTCTATTTATAGCATTTCTTGTTGCTATTTTTAGCCTTTTTTGTTGTTATTTTCAACACTCCCTCTCAACAAGAAAGGCATTCAACTCAAACTCGATCCTGAAACTTTGGAATGTTCTGCATGCAACACTTCTCTCAAGTGTTGTTGCTCCAGCAACTCCAGAAACAAAAATATCCAACCTGAATCAGAATGATGCCTCTATCATCAACTTCTCTGACTGTTATTGCCTCTGTCGAGTGAAAACTCTGCACCTTTGTGCCTTTCAGTATCTGGCTTCTCTAGCCTCTATCACTTTGATCTCTGACTACACCAATCACATTGATTCCTCCTATTGCATCCGTGATGTCGTTGGTCGTTTCTCCCAGCGCTACATCCACACTACACCTCTTCTCATCATATTGCATCGTACTTCCCACTGTTGCACTACAACTCAATTACTGAGAAATAAGTAACTGATCTCCCAACTGACCTCCCTGTTGGGCTAGAAATACCCTCTGATGTTGAAGCTCCCACTGCCACTGAAAAATGCTCCCTCTCTGACCTCTACGTTGCTGCAACAACTCCCTGCATCTTGCATCGTTGAACACCTCTCTGTGCCATCCTACACTAGCGCAACACTCGTGTGCCTCTCGCATTGTTGCAGTGTACTAGCTCTCCACTATCTTGGGACTCCTGCACTGTAGCGCTCTCTGTCGCTCCATCTGCATCCGTCTCTACCCACTCATCCAGTGATGCTACTCGTTAGGGCTCCCGTAGCAAGGTCTAATCAAAGAGGTTGGGTACCTCAAGGATCCTACCCCTATTTTAGCCTTCTTGTGACTATCAATTCACATCACCCCACCTCACACCTGGAGGTATGGATGCATGTGATCCCTCTGCCCACTTGGCTCGAAATTTTCCCCTAATGGAGGTATTTGCATGAGTGGATGCCTCCACTCAGTCTCCACTCGGCTTCTCCAGTTGTGGTTGCTCCACAACCTCCTGAAGTTGCTTCACCAATTGTGGCTCCTCCACAATTGTCTGAGACTTCTTCTGAGGCTACATGTTGGGAGCTAATTTACTCTCCCTCTCAACCACCAAGTCTTTAACAGTTGCCTTACTCCTCAGGGCTTTGCATGCATCTTGAACCTCAAGATCATACAAGTTCTTGACTCGTGAATCGATCTATTTCACCTGTCTCGTGGTGATGTGTCTAAGGAAAACATTTCTCTTACTGAAGACTACATCATACCCTTTGTCCTCCAACATCACGACCGATACCAAATTCTTCTCTAGTCCTGGCACATACTTCACATCTGTCGAGGTGATGCGAGATCCATGCTCCCTCTAAAAGCGATAGTGCCCACTCTTGAAACACTGTATTTTTCATCATTACCCATCTCTATGCGCATCTGGAGGTATTTCTCCTCCAAAGTACTGAACAAACTCTTATCATCGGTCATGTGAAATGAGGCTCCACTGTCAAGAAACCAACCACAGCCCATCATCGATGAAACCATGCATGTGATGAGGGTAAGATCCAATTCAAACTGAGAGGCCAATGCCTCACCTTCAAATCCTTCCGAGAATCCCTTCCTGAATTTCTTTAATGAACAATTAGTTGCGTAATGGCCCTCCTCATGACAATTAAAGCATCTCACTTCAGATTTGTCAATCTTCTTCCCTCCATGAGAAGAACATGATTTGGGATGAGAATCTATCCTTCCCTTTCCTTGCCTTACTCGCTAAGGCAAAATTTTCTTCATCTTCCTTGGATGAAGAACCATCTCTAGTGCTCCCCCTGATCTCCTCTTGCATCAGATTCAACCACAATCATTCCCAATCTGGTAGTTTCTCTCTTCCATTAACTGAATCTTGGTAGCTATGCTAGCTCTTAGGAGAGCAAGACTCACCATATCATCGTCAACTTTCATGATTCCTACACTTCCAAGCGCATCTCTACAGGTGGTGAGCTTGTTCAGATATGTAAAGATCGTGTCACCCTTTTCACACTTGATTTTCCAAAGCTTGTCCTTTAATGTCAGCTTCCTCTGGTCGTTGTTGTTCTGATATAGATCCTTCAATGTCTTCCACATTGAAAACGAAGTCCTTCCCATGGAGACTTGAGACAATATGATCTCGAACTCCCTCTAGAATAATCCTCCTCGCTCTCGCCACACATTTCTTCCATTTCGCCAATTCTTGGGCATTAGCTGCTGCTAGCTTGGGGACTTCTTAGTCAATGAAGTCCTTCAAACTCTTGGGCAATGAAGTCTTTCAAATCATTTTCCTCTAATATTGTTTCCATGCGATCCTTCCATGCTATGTAATTCGAGCTACCATCCAAGGCATACTCGAGTCTCAAGCCATTGAACGCCATTGGTGAACTTTGAGATGTGATAAGAAATCGATTTTGTACCTATAATCAAGAATTTCAAACTTTGAACTTCTACCTTCTTTGTATAATGTTCTCCGCTTTGATCACCTTTGCTCTAATACCATGTAGAAATTTCACTGTAGATTACATTGATTATGCAACGTACTAAAGCAAAATACTTAATATACTTCTACAATAAAACTTGCGGAAGCTTAATCAACTTTGAGCAAGATCAAATAGAACACATAACAAAGAGAATGATTCAATCACATATGAAACACAGAAGAATACTCTGGGAAAAGCCTCGGCGAAAAACTTCGTTATCTGTATTATCATACAAGTGGAAATATCTCAAGATTACACAAAGCATTAGCTCTCAAGCTATCTAGCTCTCAGTACAATCCTTCATTGCTACTCATAGATAGAATAGACAACACATCTGCCTTCCTTCAATCCTCCAAGCCTCCTATTTCCTTGCACAGTTTCTCTTGGGTCCTCCAATTGTAACCTGTGTGATTCTCACCTCACACGCTGCTCTCTTTGACCTCTGAAATAACTGCGCAATCCTGAAAGAGTAAATTTCTTTTGCATGGATACGTTTCATTTATAGGAAAATTCCTCCAACTGATAGTACATTGTCCCTCCCTTTAATCTCAACTGGGTCTTTCTCTGAACTAACATGCATGAGTTATTTCTGAGAGAATATTCAGTTATTTGGAGAACTAGTTGCATGCATGCATGCATTAACTTACTAAACTCACAATTAGTTCCACAAACTGTTTGGAACTAATTTCACTGGACTTAACTCAGTTAACTAAACTAACTAATTACAACTCATCCTTATCTCCTTAATTAAGGGATAAATTCCTCAATCAAAGGGATAACCTTTGCATGTCTTCACATAGACTTCATGTTTGATTTTTTCCAACTAATTAACTCAAGGCGAATTAATTAATTATTTTTCAAACCGCTGCTAAGATCAAATTCGAATTTTAATTCTCAATTTTAATTCAGGGACTAATTAAAATTGAAATATATCCTAAAATACTATCTATAGCAATGTTATTTTTAGCATTCCTTGTTGTTATTTTCCACACTAGTACCTGAAATGCTATTTATAGCATTTCTATTTTTAGCATTCCTTGTAGCAATTTTCAATAGTTGTGGAGCAGCCACAAGTTGAAGAGAAGAGAGTGGAGACAACCACTCAAGCAGAACCATCCAGAGAAAGCAAGAAAAAGACCAAGGAAGCTGAGAGACTTGTGTAGGATGTGAGGAAGAATGTGGGTGCTCCTTCAAATCAGCGCAGGCAGAGAAGGTGACCAGGTTGGAACACTGGCTACATGGCTCTAATCACTAAGCTTGTAGAGATTGATCCATCCTCTTTCGAAGCAATAGAGAAACCTATGTGGGTTGATGCAATGGTGGAAGAATACGAATCCATTGTAAGGAACAACGTTTGGGAAGCGGTCACAAGGCCAACAGATAAATCAGTTGTGGGTTCGAGATGGATCTTCAAGGTAAATCATGCAACAAAGAGAAGCATAGAAAAGTACAAGGCCATAATTGTGGCCAAGGGGTACTCTCAGGTTGAGGGGATTGACTATGAAGAGATCTTTGCTCCTGTAGCAAAGTATTCACCCATCAAATTAATTCTTGCATAGATGGGGTGGAAAATCCACCAAATGGATGACAGTGAAAACAACATTCCTCAATGGAGTTATTAAGGAGGTGTATATTGAGCAACCAAAAAGCTTAAAGACTTTTAATCGAGAATCTCATGTGTGCAGACTCAAGTGAGCGTTATACGATCTCATGCAAGCACCTCATGCTTGGTACACCAAGATCGATAGCTATCTCACTGGGTTGGGCTTCACCAAAAGTGAAGCAGATGCAAACCTTTATCATATCTTGATAGAAGGTAAATTGTTGATTATTGTCTTATATGTTGATGACCTGATTTTAACTAGTGATGAGCAATAGATTAGATCTTGCAAAGAGGAGTTTGGAAGAGAATTTGAAATGAATGGCATGGGTCTCATGCACTACTTCCTCAAATTAGAAGTATGGCAAGGTGATGGGGAACAATTTTTCTCTCAAGGCAAGTATGCTAACAAGATACTTCAAAGATTCTGCATGGACAATTACAAACCCATGGAGACTCCTCTAGCGACCAACTAGAGGAAAGAGGATGCCACTTCAGGTGAGGAAGTGGATGCTATTGTTTACCAGCGATTAGTGGGTGCATTAATGTATCTTATGAACACACGACTAGATATGTGCTATGTAGCCAACGAACTGAGCCATGTTATGGTTAGACTAACCAAATTATTTTGGAGGGAAGTTAAGCATGTTCAACGGTACCTCAGAGGCACTTCTAGTTTGGACTATGGTACAGACGGATAGAGGGAGTGAAGTTGTGTGTCTTCACAGATGCGGGGTTCTTGGTACAATAGGAAGCAAAGACTTGTGAGACTCAACTCGGCAAAAGCAGAGTACATGGTTGTCAGTGAAGCAACATGTGAAGCGATCTCGATGAGAAATATATTTGTTTGATTGTTTGGTCAGATGATGGATCCAACTGTGATCTACTGTGATAATTAGAGTTACATCAAGCATATAGATATCTGGTATCACCATTTACGTTACTTTGTGCAGAGGTGGACAGTGTTATTGCAGTACATTCCAACAGAAGAACAAAATATTGATATTTTGACAAAGGCCTTGTCAAGAGAAGTTTGAGTTTCACAAATGCAAGATAGGGGTGGTCGATAATCTCTTTCTTGCTGAGAGGGAACGTTGAAAATTGCAACAAGAAATTCTCCATTTGATTTTGCCTTGATTAAATTGAGAAAATTCAAATTTCCACATCAGCAAACAACTTGGATGATGTTAACTTGTGTGACATGGCTTGTGTCACCCAGTTTACTAAGTAAATTCGAGTTGGAGTTAGAGTTCAATTTTGCGTGTGTATTTGCTAATTTGTAACAATCAATGTCAGTTATCTCAGGTTGTTTTTAGTTAAACTAGTTCCAATTTTTGGAACTAGTGGAAAGTCAGTTAAGTAGTGGGACTTCGGTCAAACTCAGTGATCATCCAGTTAACTGATCAATCAACCCAAAATAACTAGTGCATGCAGAGAATTTGAGTTACCTAGTGGAGGTGGAGATTCCAAAGGTAGTGTAACATCAATTGTATACTAATCTTGGATGTACAGGTGTTGCATGCAGTGAGATGATCAGACTAAGGAATTGTGAAATTCAATTAGAGGAATTTCCTAAATAATAGGGGCTAATTCTCAAGGAATGACACAAGGAAATATATGCTCAAGAGAAGCAATTTTTTTACTAAGTCTAGGTCAGAGGTCTTCAATGAGCAAAAAGATAGGTTGTGCACTTATAGGGTGAACTTAGTTGAGCAAAGCAATTGTCATACATCTCTATTCATTTGATTAATACAAACATGCATTGGGGTTTTTAGTAGATTGATTTCCCCAAATAAAAACACTTGTCGCATGTGTGTTATTTCTTCTTGCATGTCTAAGATTTTTGTTTTAAATTGTGAATTAATGTTCGCAAAGCAGTAGTGTAAGTTTGTGCCTTCTAATTGTGATCAAAACTTCATGGGCAGTGGCAAGTCTACAACCTAATTTCTACAGTGTAAACAACTGATCCAAAGAATGGATGATGAAACTAATGGTTCACAACATCAATTGGATGCACTTTGTGACCTATAACCCAAATTGTTTTATCTCCTACCTCTGTGAATTCAATTTATCCCCTACCTATCCCTATTTCTAACCTGAGCCTTGTAAAACCTTTATGAACAATGTAGTTTCTTTTAATGTATTTTAACATTTTCATATTATGCAATGTAGGTATGCATATAAAACTTTGCCTAATTTTGGGGGTCTTTTACTGAGCTTTTACATTTAGGGTCGCTAGTTTTCTGTAATTTGACTCAAGTCTAGGCACAATGAACAATGTAGTGTCTTTCTTGCTGTCCATTGAGAAAACTTGTTCATCAAAACTTTCCATGTAACCTTGTTGTACACCTTGCAAGGACTTTGCTAATAAAATTTACCAATTATTATTAAAAAATGATGCTATGCACTTCTTTAGTTTCTTAATTTCATATAAAACTTAAAAGTGAGAATGATGTACATTAATAATGAATTAATTTAGGTTCTTCAAAATAAATTGTTTGTGTTGCAAGCCCACAACTAAACAATTATTTGGGTAAAATAAAAGGACGCAAAGTTATATTGGACCAACATAAACTGTACATAAACTTTCAAAATTGGACAATCTTTTAGTCGTGCCTATATAACTAATCCTACTTGTACATGCCAATATGGCAAAGGGGTTCGGCCCCACTCCATTGTACTGGCCAAGATGGCAATTTGTAGAGTTTAAACTTATGGTGAAAATAACCCATTTTGAAATATATAGTAATATACTCCATCCTAATACAACTAACAAACTTTTTTGACTTTTTTTTCAAATCTTGATTTAGTCGAGACAAGACTCAACTCCAATGCAAGACTCAACTCCAATGTTGAATGGAAGAACGATTTCCACTCTTTTATCACCACCATAATCCGCGTGTAATAATTCATAGCACTAAAATTTATTTTCACTTGGAGTGTAGGTGCTATTTGATTCTTTCTACATTATGAAAGTAGAAAAAAATGGCATCCCTCAAACAGTGTAAGACTGTTGAATTGTATTAATATCCAAACCCTTGAGCCTTACGACAGATTCCACATGCCCCTTTAAAGTATTTATCTCTCTCAGCCTGTAAAGACAAATTCAAATAATAATTACAATGAAGCGCTGCCTTTCCATTCTGTAATCACAAGGAAGAAAATAACACATAGCAAAGAAAGCAAGTGAAAAATAGCAAAGAAAATAAGTTTGGGGACTAACAAATCAAAGAAAATTCAGCTCACCTTGCAATTTCAGCACGTCTTTTTGCCTCTTCGGCCATTTGATTGAGTTCCCTGAAGGTGCTCCTGTCACCAAACAGTTTCGTGTCTGGTGTTTCTAATCCATGCAAAGTCCTCTGAGCATGAGCCCATTTTATCTCTCTGGCCTCTCTCCCAAAATCCTTCTGGGTGGTAAAGGCAACCTGAAACATGCAATAATAAAAAACTAATCATCAGTAGTTTTGCAAGCAGATTTTTCCATCAATCCAAGGCCATGGCATGCCTACTTATCCGGTTTAAGGTAATTTGCTAAATTATGATCAATACATCGTTGAAAAACACTTATCAGTGGCACATCATCATTCCTATCCAATCAATGGCTGTATGAGGATGAATGGTTAACATACCCTTTGCTGAATCAGTAAATCCCATGCCCTTCCACTGATGGCATAACGAATTGCAAACTTGATAAGATCAAGTGGAAAGTAAAAGATTATGTTATAAAGCCATATTACCCCTGCCCAGCCCCAGCCAATGCCCCTTATAGAAGCAAAGTCCAAGTCTAAGTAGACAGCAATTAATGTTGCACCCTGTGAGATGAGAAATATGGAAAATAACAAAACCCATTATTAGGTTTCAACTTTCAAAAGCATATGCAGGAACTAAGGACATAAAAACAAGACAACCCAGGCACTGAAATACCCACCAATTGAGCAATGGCAAATGCAGTTACTAGCAACAGGCCAGGACGCTCTGCAAAAGACCAGCTTCTAGATCGAGTGACAAATATGAGAGCCTGACTTATAGTGCTGACTTGAAGATACACTGCGGAATTTAGTTTCTGAGTATTTTCTTCACTGGGAATATGAAGACTAGAAACACCAAATGTTCTCTGAAAGCAAGGAACAAAAATCAGAAAATTTCTAGGAAACATTGTTTATTGAAGGTGGTAAAACTCAGGGCTCAAACACAACACACTTATTAGGCACCCACATTCCCACTGTCGCTTGGGTGGTCTGCACCCTACCTCCCAGCCACAGTGGAAAGTAACAGTACTTTTTAATTGTTCCACTGCTAAGACCCAGTCAAATACTTTGCATAAGAAAATAATTATGTTTTCATATAAATAGAATTATCATACTGGAAAGAAATCTGTCTTGAAGGTGACCCAGAAAAAGATGACGGTCATCATTGCTAGGTAACTGCCAATAATAATCCCTGTGGTAAAAATTTCTGAAAGGTTCCAGTTATCTGGCAGAGGTGATGGTTTCACCCTGTCTTTTGAGATTGTCATTATGGTACCTGGTTAAGTAACATAAACAGCGATTCCAATTCAATAATAATCAATTGGAGTTCATCTAAAATATACTTTGCATTCACATGCCTCCACTGAACTATATAATACTGGTAGCAAAGTGTAATAGAAAGAATAACAAGAACAATACTAACCATCATTTAATATAGCAATTATCAGTACCATGAATGGTGGAAAGTCAAACTTCCATATTAATGCCAAAAGCATGAAACCAACCTGTTTCACAAATAAAAAATTTATTACAGATAAGATAATTTATTTAATGTCCAACAAATGACAACTAAAAACATATTCTTAGATAAAAGCCAGAGACTACAATAGTGCAGGCTTTCAGAATTTAGCAAATCTGTCAAAACACCAAAATGCAGGTCTTCCATTTAGAATTTGTGTAGGGATTAGAAACAAAAAACAAGGTGCAAAAAAAATAACTTTTGGTTTTCCCTATCGATTGTCTGGGCATATACACCTCATTCAATAATTATAAAACTGTCTTGCCTTCTTTAACCAGCCAACAGCTAATGAATTACAGAAACTTAATGACATTATATTATCAAATAATAACTTACCACAATGCGTATTGTTATCGATACAGCATAAATCTGAGTGCCATGTGCAGTCAAATATTAATTGTCAGTATCATATAATAAGGATATCTCGCCAACACATCCCCATTAACTTAAAGCGAATTAAAGTTACTTTATTCAAAGGTGAGTGCAAGTCAAATCAAGCTAGAGTGTAATTCAAATCAACTTACAGTGTAATTCTTCATGCGTTGAAAGATTGCACGGCTTGTTAACACAGCACTAATGATAACACTCAAGCCTGGCTCTGTAAGAACAATATCAGATGCACTTCGGGCTGCATCCGTTGCATCTGCAACAGCAATTCCTATATCTGCCTTCTTAAGTGCCGGTGCATCATTGACTCCATCACCGGTCATGCCACAAATGTGTTTCCTTGCTTGCAGTCGTTTAACTATCTCATATTTGTGCTCTGCATTCAGAGTCAATACAGAAATAAGATTATTAAGAAATGGTACAAAAAATAGGAAACTACTGCATGTTCTAATTTTCAAGGGACGGCTGATGTTTGTGATTCACCAATTTGCAGCTAGCCAAAAAGGATTAGCAGCAATGCCTGGTTAATTTTGAAATGACATAGTAACCTCATTATAGCTTCTCAGGATGAAGATGTCAACATTAAATCAAAGAAAGAGAAAAGAGTGCTTACCGGGGAAGACACCAGCAAAACCATCAGCCTTCTCAATCAAATCATCAATATTTACAGCTTCAGCAGCAGCATCTTTGGTCTGACCTAGTAATGATGATGATGGATACATGTTTGTACCCATCCCCAATCGACGGCCTGTCTCCTTGCCTATAGCTAGCTGATCTCCTGATGAATTATCAAACCAAATGTGAATTATTTTTATTCATGTATCCAAATTGCAATCATAAATAACTATGCGGCCACAACAAGATGAATAAATGTAATCATTGTCATCCCTCCATACGAACCGGATGACATCCATTTCACATTCTAAATAATCACAAAAAAAAGGATATCATCCATACCTGTGATCATTTTAACACTCACACCCAGATCTAGAGCCCTTCTTATTGTTTCTGCACTATCCATACGTGGAGGATCAAAAAGGGGCATGAGACCAATAAATTGCCAGGGTCCTCCTGGACTTTCCTTCTTGCCATCTGGTACCTCCTGTAAACATTTAAAACATGCAAGGTGAGTTCAAAAAAGCGTATGATAAAAAGAGATTGCTCCCAAAGTCCAGGCAGATTAATAACCTGATAGGCAACTGCAAGAGAACGAAGTCCACGTTCAGCATACTTGTCTATCACTGTATGTACTCTGCGTTGAATTTCTGACTTGTTGTGTGCTAGGGCAAGGATCTGGACAAACAATTTAAAATAAAATGAGATTGATATGGATGGAGTATAAAGTCATCTAACTAATTGTTAGCAGACCTTTTGTTTCATAAGAGGGAAAGACAACAATCAAAGGTAAAAAGCTCAACCTGCTCAGGTGCACCTTTGCTAACTCTATGCATCCTTCCTTCCCTATCAATGTAGGTGAGTGCAGTCCGTTTGTCAGTTGGGTTGAAAGGAAGAAAATGAACCTCTTGAATACCTGCCCGCGCCTTCATAATCATGAAACAAAATCAAGAGACAAATGACAATCAGTCTGACAAATAGGAGCTCACTCGTCAATAGACCTCTCAATGCCTGCTAAATCTATTTACCTCTTTAGGATCAGCAAGAACCCCAACAACAGCTGCATCAATCGCATCTTGGTTCTCTATTCTGGATGCTCTTGCAGCCATCAAGAGAAGTGCATCCTTATCAACTCCTTTTGCAAATACCTGTAAACAAAACAAGCAATTAAACTGCTAGTCTGGATACCAGGAAACTTCAAGGATCAGAAAAGTATCCATCTCTAACCTCAACTGCGGTTTTGTCTACAGTAAGCTTGTTCAATGTTAGCGTTCCTGTCTTATCGCTACACAAAACATCCATCCCAGCCATTTCCTCAATAGCAGTCATCCTTTTAGTAATAGCACCCTGCCAAAGCAAAATAAAGTACAGTTATTTCACTCCATTTATAAAGCTTCAAAACTAGTAAGTCTAGTCTGATGAAGGAATCCAATTCCACAGGCTGAGCAATCCTTAGATATAAGATGGTGGAAATATGTCCAAAAGAAGAATATCAATTAGAAGAAAATGAATGAACCTGTTGAGAAAGGCGATGTGAACCAATGGCCATAGTGACAGAAAGAACTGTGGGCATTGCTATTGGAATCCCACCAATAAGAAGCACCAACAGATTGTCAATTCCAGGCCGATATGGTCGACCTTGGATTGGATACTGGACAATAATTTCCACTGCCATGCCAACAGCAATGGAACAAATACAGAAATTTCCAATTGCTGTCAAAACCTGTAAACCCCGTATAAATACTGGTAGTTATGCATATCAAAATAAAGATTCAACTGATTCAAAACAGCACAATACATTCACCTTTTGGAAATGACCAACATTATTTGTAGAGTCTACCAGATGGGCTGCTTTCCCAAAAAATGTATGCACTCCTGTGGCTATGACCACGGCTTCTAGTTCACCTTGTTTGCATGTGGAGCCTGAATAAACCCCATCACCAGGATTCTTGGTTACTGGCAATGATTCTCCAGTAAGTGCAGACTGTGTTCAACGGAAATGAAGTGCCACCCAAAGATCATCAACATTGAAATCTATAATTTTAAATTGATCAAGACAGACAATTCTAAACCATTTTAAACAAACAAATATGCAGTAGTTTGGAAAAAGGAAAAACAAAAGAATGATTTTGCATAACAGGAAGAACCTGGTCAATTTTTAAAGGGTCTCCTTCAAGAAGCCGAGCATCTGCAGGAACAATATCTCCAAGTTTAATGCTAATTATGTCACCAGGAACCAGACAAGCAGCATCTTCTTCACTCCACCGTCCATCCCTTAAAACCTGAAAAGGTCAGGACATTGTAAACACGCACAACTCAGAGTTAACAACTAAAAATCACAAGCGGAGTTAACAACTAAAAATCACAAGCGGTAACCACCAAGCCACCAAGTTTTAACTCTAGTGAGTCAGAAACAAGAAAAAAAGCATAAATGCAAAGCAGTAGACTCAGGCAAGGACCTTTGCTTTTGGAGCCAACTGTGCCATTAGTGATGCAGCTGCATTGCCTGCATTGTTCTCTTCGATGAAACTTATAGTCGAGTTGATCAAAAGAAGTGCTATAATACCAACAAAATCTTGCCAATCAGGAGGTTTGTTCTGCAAATCATACAATGAAGATGACAAGAACATGAGCAGTGCCTTGAACTAATTACCTGGTGTATTAAAAAAGGCAAATCTAAGCATGCATCTATTATTAGTAATCCATGTCACTGATTTTGGCATGGCCATACAGGCACTGCCCTCTGTTGAGGGCTGGTTTGACACTACTGTTTAAAATGTACTTACTCCTCCATTTGCCAAAGCAATGGACATCACTGCTGCAGCTTCCATGACCCATGATAAAGGATTCCACATAAAGCCCAAAAATTTCAAGAATTTACTTTCCTGCAAAGAAAGTAATTAGAAATAGAAACAGGGTGTGAGAAACTAGTTCATTGTTTCATACTATAAAAGGAGTGTTTCTATTCCTAAACCTTAAATGACCGCCCTTTCCTACATCCCAAAGACCAGAGGAAGAAGATTATGAATGAATTTGAACCAGGTAAAGATCATTCCAAGGAATGAGGAGCATTGTGGAAGAAAGCTTACCTTTTTCTCTTCAAGCTTGTTGGGTCCAAAGAGCTCCAACCGCTGCTGTATTTCATTGGATGTCAAACCTTCCCGTTTGCATCGAAGGTTTACAAAAACCTCCTCAATGGGAATATTTTCCTGCATTGACCACAACAACACAGTTAGGGTCCGGCCTGAATACAGAAACCTATATCTGCTTAAGAAAAATTCCTAAACCCAAAACCAGCCTGGTCAAAAGCATCTTAGGTCCTCCATTCAAAATTTATGGAAGACTCCATACAGATTAAGAATCAGAGAAGACTTCATACAGATTAAGAATCATGTGGCATGACAAATAACCCAAATCAAGAACAAAGTAACCTCCCAATTAGGTATTAAACAAAGTTAACTTCCCAATTATCCCAATCTGTATTGAATAAAAGTATGAAAATTCTGCATACAGAGCCCAACTTATTCCCTGACCACGTAGTAAATTGCCTACTCGGACTCAACAACTCAAGACCAACTACCTGTGGCCATCCGTTCTTAACCAAAACGCCAGACCAGGGCATTCAGCAAGATGCCATGTAAATGGTAAAAATTCAACCATGGAGTTGTATGTCAAATTGCAACAATGCACAGGCACCGCAGGGGAATCCAACTCAAGAGCAACATGGGAATTGTGTCACAGAAATTATTGCACACTAAGATTACATACAAAACGATGATCTTCAAAGCAGCCCCTTCCTCGCCATACACTATTCAGACGGTGTAAACAGCTATAGTAGAAGCAGAGATATGAAAAGCTATAAACAAAATAGATTTGCAAAGCAAAAGTGCCCAAAAGATCTATCAACTCACCAAATCTACCGCTTCTTTGTTGATCATTTCAAGATCAACAGCCCCCTCCGCCATCTTTACCCAGCAATCAGCTCAGCCTGTGCAGAAAACAAAACCCATACCAATAACTAAACAGAGGGATTGTATATATATGGATAACATTCAAGCTAGCAAGTCTGCATGTCTCAAAATTCTAGTGATGAGGGCAGCAACATCACCTCAGTATCCGTTAATTTGCAGTGAACCAGAGTTAAAAAAAAGGTCTTCTGCGAGCGGACGGATAGATAGATATATCGATAACTATAGAAAACTACAAGAGGCCACAGGTATCGACCTGGGGATATGCTATTAATGCCCATACACTGTCTTTAAATAAGTGATAGAGCCGTAGGCTAGTGTAAAGCTCACAACTTCCTTGCACGCCATACCCCACTAACCTCCATTACTACTATTGCCATTTTTTATTTTTAGCAGAGCTGGCTGTTGAGTGCAAACGGGGATAGCCACTGCCACAATCTTCACTTGAGATTATTTTTGGTTATTTGCTAAAAAATACCTCCTAGACTAGGTCTGAATTTTTAAGTTGCAATTTACCTAACTCGGACAGCGTTTGGCATTGAATGTGTTCCGTGCTTTTTTTGAACGGATTCCGTACGCAGTTAATCCGTACGTATCCGTATGTAGCTGTATTGTATGAGACTTCTGAGACTTATGACCATGGTTAGTACGGAGGCTGTTGGAGATTGGTTCAGTTGAACTCTGAGTTAAGATACGCGAGTTATGTGCCGGGGTACGTGAGAGGACCACGGTTCCGTACGCCAAAACGTGGCAGTCAAGGCGCTGTCTGTACTTTGGCTTTTGGGTACCGTCCAACCATGTGAGCCCCCCGATTCCGGGACTGATCACATGGAAATTACTGAACTTCGGATTTTTTTAATATTATTTAAGGGCACGGGTTGGAGTTATGGGTTGTGAGGGTTCGTAAATAGTGTTTTTTTATTTTTTTTAAACTATCCTTTTGTGAATACTTTTTTATTATATTATTTTTACCTAGGTTTGAAAATATATGTAATTTTTTTGTTTTTTATAATAAATATCACATTTTCTATTAATAAAAATATTTCTTTATTTTTGTTTTAACAAGGTTTCGTTAACTATAAATAACTAAATTATATATATATTCATGACTTTATCAAAATATATGTATTTTAGTTTGTCGCAATTCTAAAATGTGTAGATTATTGTTTATTTTAATTTATGTAATATTTATATTAAATTGTTATAAAGGAATATGATAAATGCAGTTGTCTATAACGCGACTTTTTGAAAGCCTTTCTGGCGGATTTTTCCGGTCAAAATCCGGCAGCAATTCAATGGAATCTCAAGTTTCATAGCTAGTTTCTGCACAATCAAAGGCTCCTAGGGGTTTTTCACGGCGGTGAATCCAAATATGCAGTTAAAAAACCATTTTAACTGCTAAAAATCAAGATTTAACCTCATTTCTTCCGCCGGATTCCGTCACCGGAATCTCCAAAAAGTCGCATTATAGACAACTCCATGATAAATTGGTGGTGGTTCCTATGCTATCATGTAAATAGATGGTAATTTATGTAATATTTATATTAAATGGTTATAAAAGGAGTATGATAAAATTGATGGTGGTTCATATTTTTGTATGTAAATAGATGGTGGATGGCCGTGAGCTCCTTTATGAAGAATCTTCTATATTTACGGTTTTTTATCTCTTTTTCTAGACTTTTGCTTAGTAGTTTTCCTCACTAGATCTCTTGCCTCCGAATAATTTTCTATACAACTTTGATGGAGCCTCGAAGGGCAACCCAGACAGCTCGGGATATGGATGCATATTCAGAGATCAATGTGGCGATCCATGCTTCATAGTGCCAAATTCATTAGGACTAAGCACCAACAACATTGTTGAGCTCTTTGCATTGGAAATTGGTTTGGACACTGTTGTATCAAAAAAAATTTCCTCACCTAATGATTGAAGGGGACTCCAACATTGTAATAAACATTCTCAAAAAAATCTTAAACGGCTCATGGTCAGAAAAAGTCTCTTCCAGTTGGCATATGGAATCCTACATAGTTAGAATTAAAAGACTTCTCCAAGATATCTCGATTGTCATCCCAATTCATGTCAGGATATCTAGTAATAAGGTGGTAGACATATCAACCAACTTTGGATGTGAAGAAACCAATGCTTGCATCTTGTCTCATTGGGAGACTCTCGAAGCCTCAAAGTTAAAGGAGTAGTGCAGTAATTTAATAAAAATGGATCGGAAGATCTCACTAAACAACCAGGAAATCTCTAATCCATCCCCCGACCTGAGTGATATATGAGCTAAATGTGTCAAGGGCATTGATAGCAAGGAACTCTACCATCAACTAGCCACATTAGGGAGGGAGGCAGAGGCTCCACGTCTGCCAACTCACAATCGACTTTAATGTACATGCACTCATACGAGTGATCCACCAAATACTACCATATGGCATTCAATCAAGCAATCTCTCCATGCAAGATGGTCGGGGTCTTGTGCATTTTAGCAACTGCTCTGGTGGTATCGAGCAACCTTTTGCCTTTGTTGCTTTTGTCCTATCAGAGGAGGAGGGAGCACCGAAAATGTTGGCACTCTAAACACTTCAAGATTTGGGGAAGGCCCTAACCTCATGCTTATGCTTTTAGCTTAAGCTCATCGCCTAGTTCATGCAGGGTAGCAACAAGCTACAAACTCTTGTGGAAATGGAGGAATTGGGCTCTGGTGCCACATGGGGACCTAGTTTATGAGGAAGACAATCACATGTTTTCAGGTTTCCCTCACTCATTACTTATTGGTTCAAACTGAGCTACTATTGTTTAGCTTCAAGTATATTGTACTTCTTTATATCTGGGTGCATTTTGTTAAATTGAACTATATGTTTTATTTGGGCTCTAGTTTATATAACGAGTATAAAGACAGGACTGAAGTATATAGTATTGTTTTTGGAGCAAAAATGCTTTTATTCTGTCGTCGTCTAGTTTCCCTAATGGCAGACCGCGGTAAGAATTGTTAATGTATCTCCTATTTTCTAGTTAATACAAGTTTTTGTTAGCTTAAAAAAAATGAATGTACTTTATTAATTAAGAAGTGAAAACTATACTAACATTGAATGATCATTTTTTAAAGAATAACTTCGGCGTAAATCACATGTAGACAGACATTTGTCGACGCGTTTCGAACCAACTAGTGTGGTTCATTGTCAGGATAAGTTGGTTCGAAACGCGTCGACAAATGTCTGTCTACATGTGATTTACGCCGAAGTTATTCTTAAACTATTATGGATCACAGAAGTCTCAATTCAACTATTGATTGAATGATCATATATATATATATATATTAATAATAAAGAAAAATATATAAAATAAGTATTTGAGGAGGTTGCAATTTCTTTTCTTCATCTCTAATTAAGATAAAATAAGGAGTGTGGCCTTGAAGTCCATGTTTTTACCATTGTCAATAACATATGTCTATATCAACATTAAGTTCCTTATCTAATAAAATAGGGTTTGAAGGTTTACCAACAAAGGTCGTACTCATTTGTATCTTCATTTTAGTTGTTTTGTGTGTCTACATAAGTGTGGACAATCATTATCAACGTTAAATACATCCTTGGATAGTGCATTAAGTTTTTGGTCCATCACGTTCAATTTCTACATGATTGCCCATTACCAATTGCCTTTCTCTTCCACCACTTGTATTATGAAAGCTTTATTCATCCAATATAACTCAGTAAACTTGAATATTTTAGTGTCTTTTGTTATGGAGTTGTTTATGTCTAGAACCCTTTCTTTGAACTCAACCTCTAATAAGTCTTTGGAGAGCTTTTTCCTTTTCCTCTTGATGGTTTGCTCGATATTGGCCATCCTAGTCTTAATTTTTGTTGAGAATTTGCAATGGAAGTATGTGGTTGTCCTCATTGCATCCATTTGGGCTCTGATTATGTGATGTGGATTTTGCAAAGGAGGGGGAAGTAAGGGGGCTTCCTCCATTTGATCCCAATATGTGCATTAAGGATTGGTCCCTTTGACTACATGTCTCATCGTGGGGGTTTCATTTTGACATCAACTAAAGAGGTCCAATTGAGAATATTAAGATAGGAGACACATAAAATAATCCTAAAACAAAAGGGTAAGCCTATGGGGTAACCTCATTGGGTTGAATTCCAACAAGAGGGCCTTCGTAGGGGATTTTGGGGTGGCATAAAGAGATAGGAAGTTGATTAACTTCCAAATTAGAAAGAGTTGTTGTATACAAGGCTATAGGAATGGAGCCCAAAATCAATTCAATAGTGACAAATTGACCTAGGTGTATGCAAAAGCAATAACCAAGGAAACTTATTTTGTCAAGAAATCAAAGTTTTTATGGATAGAAACTATTAATGTAGGAAAATGAGGAGGTTAGATTATGACAATGTAGGCCAATGGCTCTGCTAAAAATTGTAGGCAAGGAAATGGAGACAACTAGACAAACACACATCCTCATCCTTCCCAATTGCTTTAAAATCTCTAGAATCCCTCAAACTTAGACCAAACTTCAAAATATTGAAATAGAAATACTCACAAACATGGTACTTGGCTAGAGAGAACTAAATATTAACTAATAGGGTTGTAATCCATAGAGAACTATTGAATCTAGGCCAAAGTATAGTGTCCCACGAGTTACTTAAACTTCGTTGTTCTACCACAAAATCAACATTATTGAATAGAGGGTTGACTATTAAAGACCTAAACTCTACTCTTTTCGTAATGACATCTCCTCATCATTACCCCCACATCATGCATAATTTTACCTTCCAAATCAATTGAACCAGTCATAAAACCCTTCATCTTATGTGTGCTACCACACCCCCTCATCATGTTATAATGGGTGGATAGTTCAATTTATGTTGTCATTTACCAATGTAAGTTATAATTTTTTTATGCAATTTTCCCTAAAGCATAAATTTTAACTTGAGTGACAAAGACTAATTTTTATGGTTTAATGATAACAATCACAACCATATAAAGTAAATGGTTGGCAAATGTTGATATGCATTAATCCATAATAAGCATCAAAACACACATTTCATCATACATTTCAAGTTAACTAAAATATACCTCCATTTAAAAAAAATATTATGATTACTAATGATAAAAATAATTAGTATATAAGTTAAAAATTTATGCATTTTAAAAAGACATGTAATAAGATTCTTAATCGTGGAGATTCACCACGCTTTATTTTGGAGATCGTTAATCGGGAAATTGATTTTGTTACAACACCATGTGATAATACCATGGCTTACCAATACCATATGCCCAAAAAACCATAACTCATTTCATATTACAAATTTTTTAGTTAATGAGTTTAATTAAAAGGGAAAAAAATGCATAACTACTTTGGAAAAAAAATCTCAACCTTTAATTTTCCCATGGGGCTTTGGGTTGACAGCGAATGGGTGCACTATTAAGGCACTCCTTATAATAGGTCACCGGTTCAAATCCCCTGTGGGTCTTTCTTACAAAAAAAATCTCAACCTTTGATTTGTGTATACTATCAAGAATATTAAATCACTACCATCCACATAATAATTATTGATAATTAAATTAAAATTGTGGAAACCCTATTCCAAAATAGACATTCCTATTTGCATATTTATAATAATAATAATTTAGATTTAAAGTTTAATGTAAAAAGTTATTTATTTTATATTTATGCTATTTATATTTGAAAAACAAATAGTAGAGATTATCAAAAAGTTTAATTTTAATTGACTATAACTCTTATCTCTAGATTGGTGTTAATAATCAGTAAGTCACCATTTATATGTAACTTACAACTTAGTAAGGATCAATATGTTTAGAAACATATCCACAATAGAGTTTCACACAAAATAATATATACCCATTTATCCTTCTTGCAAAACCAAATTATTATTGAAATGTTTAGCTAGTGTTTTTTTTATCCATAATAATCTGAATATCACTGATATAATGTTTAAAATATTAACATATAGTAGTTGCAAAGTATCAATAAATAATATTTTTTATTTAATTTATGAAATTTAATTGATTTTTTTTCCTGAAATCCATATAAAAGTCATAAAGCTATAAAAAATTTAAATTGAGTTTGCCAAGTTATACAATTTTATGCATGATACTTTAAGTAGAATAATTTTATATTGTGTACTTCAAGTAATATTATTGTCTTTGAACGCTTGATGGTGGTGAGGATTGAGGAGTTGGGTGGCTTGGGTACATGTGCCTGCCACCCTCTAAACGCAAGTGAATTAAATGGAGAAGGTGGTGTGGCGACCCTATGTATGCAATGCATGTGAGTATTTCACCCCTAGTAAGTCATGAGGTGAACCAGAGGTAGGAAATGAGGGGCATGACATGCCTTCATGTATTGTATCCCTATGGGAATTTTGATTATTACTAGTAGAAGTGAGATTTGGATAGATTTTCGGGTGAATTTTGGGCATGAATGTGGCCTTATTTCTATTCTAGTTTGGATTTTTGGTAGATGCTCAACCAAGAGAACTATCTCTATGATTCATTATTCTAGAAGGAAAAATTTTGCCAATTGTATGGAAGGAAATAGTGCTTTGAATCCTCGAGAGAGGTGGCATGGAAAGGGTGTTGGTCATTCAAGCAGTGAATAGACAGGGCAGTCCCATGTTCTAGTTACCCAAGGAGGATTCAATACGTAAAGACTTGAGGTGACTTTTAGAGCTCATCTTTTGGCAGTCTCATTTCCCCAAGTAATTTCACGGCTTTTTAGAATTTCTAAGTCTAATTTTGACTCTCCATTTAGTTACTTGATTGTCAATTTCTTTAAGGTTTACGATCTCTGTGAGCTGAGTGGATGTCTAGATTTGAGTATAGTCAAGTCACACCGACTAGATAACTGGGTTTTTGTATATTTACCAAGTTAGTGCCTTACCTTATCTCATCAAGGTCTACTTCTATTATTGTGATTACACCTGGGGTGGTTGGGGTGAATGCATGAAGATGGGTTACACTTTTGGGTCAAATGTGGTGATGGAATTTCAAAATTTTACTCTTTTATCGAATTGAAGCCCTCAAAATTCATATAAGCATTGTGAACTTTTTATTCTAAGTAAAAATAAAATTTGTCGAGAATTATGTTGTTGTCCTAATGATATTTTTTGCAAAAAAATTAGTGTCGTATAATATGTCAATTTTCCATTAAATGAATATGCTTATCCTTGCAAATTTTGGCACAACTTAAGAGGTATGTGTGTGTTCATGTAGGATAGCTTAGTCTAAAACGTGTAATTTAAAAACATTTATATATATATATATATATATATATATATATATATATATATATATATATATATATATATATATATAGATGAACATGATCTACATCGAGCGAACTAAGTTTTTCATATTAAAAAATATTTTTTTAAGAAAAATTATATTGCTTAATTAATTGGTGAAGTAATATTTCAATTGCATTTTGTAGACACATGTGTTCATGTAAGATTTTTTTCTATTCTTTAAATAAATTCAAAAATCAAGAGTAACCTTTTGAAGAGGACTCGTAAATGAAGATATTTTTATTTTATTTTTATTTTTTATGTTATTGATTTTGTATTCAACCCCTTTGAAACTATCCAAAAGAAATTCAAGCATTATGTTTAAAAGAAATTAGATGAAAAATATCATATAAATTTGAAAATGTCAAACTCATATTCCATTAGATAGAGGGTTCCTTCATGAATCCAACATGATCAACTCCACCACATAAGGACACATTCTTCCTAAAGTTTTCTAGGGTACAAAATGGTGTTGCAGAGAAATCTACAGAAGAGGAGCTAAAACTCCATTTTTTAGGCCCTCAACAGCTCAATCGAGCACCTAGAAAGCTCGATCGAGTTCTTAAGGTAAATTTTGAAATAGCTCGATCGAGGGTTTAACAAACCCTTGATCAAGCACTTGGCATGGTTAAAAAAGGGCTCGATCGATCCATTTAAACTATAAACTCCTTGTTGTGTTTTGGGCAGGAAGCTTAAAAAAAATAGTATGTCACTGTAGGTTACGTAGGAGCTCGATCGAGCGCTAAAATATAGCTCAATCGAGCTACTTTTTTCTCCCTTCTAATTTATATGCTTGCCAAAAAGTGTAATCCATCTTCATGCATTCACTCATTGGTTTTTATTTAGGTTGAGTGGTGTTGTTTCTCCATAGGTCCCCTCCCCTCTTGCCTAGTGGTTTCATGTTTATCTATCTCAGCTCTGCGTCCAATCCTTATGTTCTAGCCAGATTAGTTCTTACTCGTGACAGTATAGTCACTCAAATATAATGTAGAGATAGTGTATGAAAAGTGGGGGGGCGGGGGGTGCCCCCCAAGGGCCGATCCCGAGCCCAAGACATGCCTAAGAGGCTATAGAAACCTTTCATGTTGTGGATCCCCCATAAATTCAGAAATAAATTTGAAAAAGAAGGCTATTGTTGTTCCTAGATTGTTTATTACAAATTCAGAAGCAAGACATGAAAATAGCCAGAAAAGGTAGGAGCCAGAAAGCCATTGAAAGATTCTGATGACTGGTAGGAAGTTTTGAAAATCTATGAATCAAGAGCAGAATCTAAAGAAAAACAAATGGCATGCATAGATCCCAATTGGTCTACAAAACAAAATGATATCCACAAAATATTTCTAAAAAGCTACTCAGAAAATCCACAACAGTTCTGGGAAGCTACAGTGGCCAATCTAGGGTGCTAGATTAGACTAAATTTAATGTCAACCAAGGTAGGTAAACTTAGAGGCACGTGTCTAAAGTCTATAGACCTAAAAGGATCTCATCTACCTAACTAAGTGTCTACTGTGACAGGCTACAACACTCCTTTACAGGAGATTGAAATATATTTCCTTTCACATTTTAAACACTCAGATCATCTAATTTAATTAATTGTTCTAAAGGAATAGCGTGTTACTAGTCTGAGTTTTCAACCCTCTTACAAGGATATCATTCACAAAAGCTCTTTCCAGCTAACACACTAAGCATTCATGAAACCAAAAACTCTTTTAAGCACACTAAAACTCAAATGCATGAAAACAGAGTCCACAGAGATACTTCAAAATTCAATGGTCGATTAAATCTTTTACAAGATCTTGTTCAATAATCTAGTAATTGAATTTTCAAGCTATCACCATGAATCATACAATAATACTTGCAAGAACTTCTAATGGAATTAATAAACTCACAGGCAAGAAAATAACATCAAACACTATTCAACGCTATTCAGATATGAAGGTTAAATGCTATGGAAATGAAAACAAAAGTATACCAATCTCCACGTAGGGCCCGTCCACGCTTCAATGGCACACTTAGGAAACTTCAGATGATGAAAACGTTAACGCATAAGCACTGTAATGGTGAAACGATGCCTGTAATTAAGTTCTGGAAATCAAATTACATGCAAGAACAACGTTCTGGAAAATACAATACGCAATATTTTAATCTACTTGTCTACTATCCCTTGTTCAGTAACTTTCCTTCCAGTCTATAATCGAATGTACGTACATTATCATGCAGATGTTTCTGCTTTTACAATAAAAAAGGCGATTTTTGTTTTTTTCTAATCTTAACTGATTTCCAAAACAAAACGAAATCAGTTTAGGTAACTCTGGCTTTTTGCTGCTTTTATGACCAAAAAGGTTGGGTTTGACCAGCATTGACCATCTATCCAGGAGCTTTAGATTCGTTGTTGAATAGATCTTTAACCATGTATGTACATCCTAGATCACATCCCTAACCTCTGTTTTGATTTTCCTGCCATGTCACGTGTCACAACATAAACCAATTACAGGAAGTCATGACATCCCGTAATTTTGTTAAAAATTTCTAATTTTTAACATAAAAATTCACAAATTAAATTTAATGTAAAATAACAACTATAATGCTTTGATTAATCAATTTCAATGGACTATGAGGGGTTTAT